>FAPY01053159.1:0-12878 GCA_900067975.1 Heliconius heurippa
TTTTATTTTTTTTTAGCTTCACGTTGTTCACGTAGCAGAGTAGGCAGGGAGCAACTTAGTGTTAACTCCCGCTCCTCACTTTGCATTGCGTATTGAGCGGTTGAACTCAGCGCCTTGTCTTTTAGCGAGAGAAGATTTCTTCTCTCATTGTCTTCAATATTTGATATCTTCAAATAAAAAACAAACCCACGACTGTCGCGTTTACCTTTATAGTTATTCGACACTTAGGAGAGAATAATACTTTTTTATGTATCGAAATTTGGTTATGATGTACCTTGATAAGAACATATTATTGAGTGGTCAGTGCACTTAGACCAAGATTTCGAAGAGGCGCGGGTTCAAACCTCCGTCCTAAAAGTAGTTGTTATACAATTATTAACGTTAAATATTTTAGGTGAAAACGACAAAGGAGCTGCTGGAACAGATCAAGTTGCGCGGCTCGGCGGTCCCCTCGCGCCCTGCCTCCCCCCGCTCGCCCGCCTCTCCTCACTCTCCTGACGTTGTGGTCATAGAGCCCGATCGTTAGTATAATATTATTTGTAATTTATTTTTATATATTTCTTTCGGAGGCAGAGGAAGATAGTGTTCCGTCCATCGTTTGTGAGTGTATGTAAGTGGCAGGTTTCAATGTTTAGCTTTACTTTGTTACCAGAGCAAGTAAATGATTAAAATTTATTTATTTTCCTGATTGGAACTGAATGCACAACTGTTGGGTTCAAGTTAGCTAGTTGGGCCACGACTGTATGATTTATTTTACTTAAGTGCTTTTTATTTAAGTCAATCAATAATATTTTTTGAGGCCATATTACTTGTAACTTGCAGCCCCTATAAAAGTGGATTCACCGTTACGGAATGGCAACAGCGACTCTAAACTCATCACGGTCGACGTCGATGATGAGAAGCCCGCGCTGCGCTCCTCCCCCGCGCCAACCGCCTTGCCCCCCCTCGAGGATGAGCGCCCCTATGTGGAATGCACCTGCGGGGAGGCGGGCGAGGAGGGGGCGATTGAGGGAGAGGACGGGTGCCCCGCAGCCGCGCGCGCCGCCCTGCGCCCGCTGCACGTTCGCGCGCTTCACCACGCGTTGCTGCCTGGCGTCAATGGCACGCGCGCGCCGCCCGCGCCACACCGTTTTGCCGTGCGCACGCCCGCCCGCCTCGACGACCCCGCGCTCTTCGCCAGCGTCGTGCCGCTCTACCAGTACTCCGACTACGCCGACGACTACTGCGTCAAAAATCTGGCGCGCGTGCCGCTGTGCCCGCGCCTGCCCTGGACGCAGTTCGCGCCCGCGCCCGCCTCGCCCCCGCCGCCGCCCTCGCCACCACCCCTACGCCCCTACCCCGACGAGCCCGCCGCGCCTGCGCTGCCCGACCCGTCGCCCGCCGCGCCCGCGTTATCGCCGCCCGCCTCGCCCGTCGCCCCGCGCGCGCCCGCTCCTGCGCCCGCTCGGCCCACAGTCGGACCCGAGATGATGAGCCTGCCCGTCCTGGAGCCCAGCGAGCGGCTGAAGGCACCCATACTGTCCGCGGAGGACGTCACGCAGTTCGGCGAGCCACGCCGCGACATCCGCGAGGTGAAGGAGTTCGTCGCCGCGTCCCCCGAACACCGCACCGTCGAGAAGACGAAAGCGGAGCACGTGGACGGGCGCGCGCTCTACGCGCTCTGTAAGGCGGCGCTGAACCGCGTGCCCTACTCCTACGAGCAGACCGCGTGCGCGCCCGTCGTCACGCTGCCGCTCGTGCCCGCAGGAGAGGCGGAGGCGGAGGCGACGTTGGAGGCGGAGGCGGCGCTGGAGCGCGCGCTAGAAGACTCGGTCGCCTCCACCACACGCGACGCGCTGGGCCGCCCCGAGCGCCCTGCGCTATTCGCGGAGTGGCACGAGTGCGCGCGCCTCGGCGAACTCGTGGCGCTGCCCTACGTGGTGATCGACTGACGCGCGCTCCGGAGCTATGGAGCCCTGGAGCCCCGCGCGCGACCCCAAGTGTCCTTATGCTAGGTTAAGTGAGCGAGTGCGCGGAGAGGCCGCCTAGGCGCGGCGACACTCCGAGCTGACCTCTAGACTGTTCGTACTGAGTTATCTTGTTACCGATTGTGATTTATAAAGAATTAGGTCATTAATAATAATAGGAGTTCCAATTGTATATTATACATATATATTGCTATATCAAGTCAAATATCAGATACGAATTAGATGGAGTTATCGAAAGAAATAGTTATTTTCAATACATTGCAAGTGATTTTCTAATAAAAAATATGTTAAGCGCCCGGCTTAGTGGGTCTGAACTGTTCCGATGTGCCAGATGATTTGTGCCAGAACTCAGTGTTAACTCAAATTTAAAAAAATATTGAAATACCAAAAAAATGTTTATCGGTTTACGAAAAAAAATCTTTTAGTCCAAATTTTGTTACAAATATACATACATGTTGAAGTGATATTTTATGATTGTGCTTTGTAATTTAGTAATTAGTATCACTTAGCTTATGTTAATTTATTGTCATGTTTCTAACATTTATGTTACTTTTATTATAATATAGGTTTGAGATAGTCGATGCGAGTAGTGTTTGTATGTACGTACAATACTTGCGGTAATTTAAGTTTCCTATGCACATAATACTATGACCTATAAATATTGTTAAATATCGAGTTTTGAACTCCTTTTTTTAGTTTATACGAAATACTTTGATCAAAACATCCATTTCGCACCATAGATGATCCAAAACTATTGAGATTTTTTTATAATTTAAACATATTTTCTATAAACCAAAGCTGTACTCGAGGACCAATCGTTTTGTTGTTAGGGTTAAAGTGTACTTGTTTCATAAAATATTTTGCTAATTCTGATTTAATTAGAATTTTGTTAAACAGATAGAAACCATTTTTGTATTAACTCAATTGCTCATAAATTATTATTACAAATGTGTAAATATTGAATTTCTTTTTAAGATACAAACTAAATACTGCCAAATACATAGCTTTCGCAGAGTTGAGTTCTGCCACTAAGCACGCAATGTCTCGAAAATTGGGCAGTTTGTGGGGAACAGAGGGGTCCTAATTAACACTAGGTTTCCTCTGCCCATCCTGCCTACGGGATACAGCGTGAAGCTTTTATTAGTATTGTATATTATACCATTTCTCTAAAACTACCGTATGGATAACCTCTTCCATCGAGCTTATACAGCACTTATGTAAATAAATTGAATCTATTACTATCTAACGTACCAAATATGAGTTGTGAGATACAAAAGTATATCTAAATTGTCGAATTATATACTATTATTGCAGTGAGATGTCCAAAGCAGTAAGGTATTTGAATCCTTGTTAACAATTGGCTCAATCAATTGAAATACTTGTATACTTTTAATTGTCCGTTCATTGTTATATATATGATATTTATGTATATTATTATTTTATGTTTTTGATTAAAAAAAAGAAATAATTAAAGACCAAAATTAGGAAATTGTTAGTTTTTGTACATACTCTATAACATTGACTATAATGAATACAATAAAAGTGTAGATGAGAATGAATCTTAAAAACGCTACAGTTTAGAAAAAAAACGCCGGTCGTTCAGCGTTTTTGAGATTTTGCTCCAGCCTCCTTATAAGATAGTCAAGGGCTCTCTGTACCATCGATTTATTTTTATATTCAATGTATTTCTAGTACTACATATACGAGTATATATAAAGCAGATCCACTAAACTGAGGCGAGCCAGGGCCTTACGAATGCGTGGGTGAGTCCGGGCGTGGAGCTTGTATAGACGGCGCACCCGACTGCCTTTGATGGACGTGATCCAAAATTTTGGTAAAATATAAAAGCAAAATATATGTGTTTTTATTACGATTTGTTTGTTTCATTTTTATTTTACCAGAAGGTCGTTTATAGATTCGGAGGCCGATTGGGTATTGAACTATGCTACGTGTTGTGTTACAGTGTCTCTATACAAACATTCACGAATAGGTGCTGGTCAGATGTATTCCCATATAAGATATACAGTACAGTCAATGAGTCGTGGACATCCGGTACGGAAGTCAGGTCTAGTGAACAATGTGGAAAGAAGCACGCAAATCCTAAAAACAAATTTTCACAGCCAGGTCGCCATGACTTGTTGACCGTACTGTACTTATCGGTAAATTTAAATTATTGGTATGCCCACACTAATCCCAGTCCCACGGTGGTAAAAGATTTAAAAACTAAAATATTTTGACCAAGAGGTGAGAGATTGAACTTGGATTCTGAAAGTACATACTATGATTTAAAATAAATATTCTTGATATTAACTTTCAACTCAGAATTTCGTCTAGAAATGGACAGCTAATTAATAATTGGAAGTATAGCAAGTTACATAAATTATGTACATAATGTGTTACAATTTTAGATATCATCTCGTATTACACGCTATTGTTGGAAAGTATAAATATATTAAAAAGTAAAGTATAAATATATTGGTTATTGGACTCTGGAGGAGGTCATGAACTGATTTTACAATATTTATATAAAATTTCTGGACTCTTTCTATCTAATAATTATATTGAGATTTAAATAAAATCCTTTTTCAAAAATACAGATCCACCATAAATTAAAATAAACTCAATAGAAAGAAAGATGATAACAAAATATATATTAGTCAATAGATTTATTCATGAAAATATAATTTACATACAAAATGACAAAAGGCACTCGGCTTTATATTAATGGCACATTAAAGTTAGTCGACAAGGCACCCCGCTCTTGCATACTTACTAGCGTTTTACTTAGAAATAATTATAATAATCAGAGAGTTTATTAAAAAATGCGTTTTTAACATAACTTATTCTTTTTAAAAAGAAATAAACTTTTCTTAAAGAATATAAAGAAAAATACAAGACCATTGTACAAGAAAACGAATGTTCATAAAACATATTGCTTAAACTATTACAAATGACAAGTTAAATAATCTGATACTGAATATGAATAATTATGAATAAGTTAAACAAAAATGAAGCTCTTATATTTTCAATAAATTTAATTAAAAAAAATAATCAATGTTATTATGAGTCTCTTAGCATTATAGCAATTATAAGTATATGTTGAGATGTTATTGAAGAAACTATTTTGTTTATATTGAAGTCAACTCATATCTCACAAGATATTTTGTGTTACAGTTCATACACATCTTAACTTGAAGTTAAATATATATCATAAAGTGTAATTGAATATAAAAAAATAAATAGCTTTACAGAGATTCTTCTCATGTATGTAATAATCAAAAAATATTTGGGAATCCATACAAAGAAACCAAAGAAACATGATAATAAAAATAAACAAAAAAATAAGATGTTACAACCCTATTTTATATATTCAGAGGTTCTCAAACCTACAAAAAATAAAAATTTACACAGTTATATATTAAATATTTTTTTATAACAATAAAATATTGTCATTCCACGTTTTATATATACTTCAAATGTAATATAATTATTTCTGTATGTCCGTTAATTAATATAATTACATAATAACACAAGGCATGGCGCAGCATAGTGGTAGACAGATGGGCACAGCCGTTTTCTTCTCAGTGTGTTTTTCGCGGCTTCGTGCGCCGGATTCGTACTCGTACATGCCGCGTCCTGAAGCGTACGCGCCGCCACCTTGCATCATTGCCTGGGAATATATTCAATTTTAATTGTTTACTTATTTTTATTATTTGCGTGGTAAGTTACTTAAATCTTTGAGAATAATGATTACTATTTATTTATACAATATGTTTCTAATAGGTACAGGGCTATAGGTTAAAATTTTAAAACTAAATTCAAATAAAAGCTTTTAGTTCCTTATTTGTTAGGATATAGCATTGTATTAGAATCTGATATTAGCTTTATATAGCTTTAAGATTAAGAACGTTTTAATACATAAATATTATATTATTTTCTCTTATATTTTTATACATTATAAGGATCTTATTATTCCGAAAACTTTATGGCCTCGGTATGGAATCACTAATAGTAGTCACCTATTCAAGGAAGTTGTTTTTTTTATAAACTGAAATAAGTTTTTTTTATGCTTGTAAATTAATTTTGTATATGCTATTAATCTATTTATTACCATTAAAAAAACAAAATCTTTCCACTAATAAAATAAACATACAAAAAAAGCACAAAAAAACTCACAGCAGATTGATATCCACCAGCCTGTGGCGTGTCCTTCTTAGCAAAGGGAACATGTCCGGGCGGGTAGTACACGGCGGGGCCGGCCACGTTCTTGCTACTATTGACGGGGGGAGTGTGCTTCAGGGTGTCCTTCTCCTTCTCTTTTCCCTTTTCTTGTACACTTTGTGCTTCGTGGGTCACTTCTACTTTCCTACGTGTTATGCCGTCCGGTTGGGTTGGGAACCTCTGGAATGTTGAGGGTTGTTGTCAATATGCTTTCTTATAAATTATGTTCGCAATTTGCTCAAGGCTTAACTAAGTAATTGATACAAAAAACCGGTTTCAAATAAGTAATATTTTATGTCATATCTATCTATGTAATCAATGTATTACTCAATTGTTATGCTAATCAATCTACTTTTGAACTAAAACATTAAAATATTAATAAACTAACAACAGGCGAGGAAACTATGACAACGTTTTCAGCGTCTCTACACAGTTACCTAGTTTTTGAATTAAGATCAACCCATAAATTTAAATTTAAAAAACCCACAGCTTCAGGGAAATCAGCTAGCAGGTCGTCCAACTTCTTAGGCGGTTGTTGAGTGCCGGTTGAGGGTGTGTGCGGGCGCGGAAACGGAACCGGCGACCCCCCTACTGGCAGGGCGGGGGCGGGCGTGTTGCGTGTGCTGTGCGTGTTGTGTGTGTTAGAGTACGTCGTTTCGCTGTACTTGTAGGTTGATGGACCCTGTAGTTAACGTTTACTTTTAGTTTAAATATGTATATTTTCTTTTATAAAACAATAGCTGCTTAGAAAAATCTATAATATTTGTTTTTAAAAATGTAAAGATTTACTGTGCTACAAAAAAAATAAAAGAAAAACATTAATAGATTTTATCAATTAAAAGTATTATAATCATATGCATTTCATGGGGCGAATGGGGCACGTGTGGGAATCCACACACAAACATATTTATTTGTATTTAAATAAATATAACAAAAATAATACTTACATATGGGCCATGTCCATTTTGCGGCTCGTAGGGGGAATGGGGAACGTTGGGTCCGTGGGGCGGGGGGGGAGAGTGGGGCACGTGGGGCACGTGGGGCGAGTGGGGCACTAGAGTAGTATTGGCTGGTTGCGGATATACTATGCGTTCGCTTGTGTGGTGTTCTGTAGAAGTAAAACGATTACTGAAATTTCTAAAAACTTTAAATTTACTTGTACATATGGTAAAAACAAAATAGAAAAATTCTTGCTGGTTTATTTATGAAGAAAAAAATATTTTGTTATGATATTATGAAATAGGATCAAACAACCGTCTAAATATATAAACAAAAAAAAACAGTCAAGTTCAAGTCGGACGGGAACACTTCTTGTGTTCCATACCAATTTCATGAAACTTGTCAAATTTAGTGCGAGCGAATGCTCTAACTCCGTAAGAAATGAACAATAAACATGTAATATAATTAAAAAATTCTAATTTTCATATGATTTTCTTTATTTATACTGTAAGCTCTGACTGCCTACTACCGTATAGGTTGATTTCTTTTGGGATACGGAACGCTAAAAAGATCTTCAATTGTAAGAAATACATTATCAATTAAATAAAGATAACAATAATCTTTCTACCTACCGTCAGTAGTGTAGTTGACGCGATAGTCGCGGCGCGAGCTGCAGTGCGTGCAGTGCTGGCATACTGGTGCCGATGGTGCGCTGGCGTTCGTGGTAGTGCTGGTGGTGGTACTGGGGGATGGAAATGAGTTATGTTATTATTTATTTTTATTACGACTAAGACTACTAGTTAATAGAAACAATATTTAATTCATTATTAACTTTTATTTTTCTTTTATATAATTTTTGGTGGCGCATTAGGATTTGGGCGTTTACACTGTAAACACTATATTTAAATTATTTCCCATTTCTCCCTTCTGGTAGAAGACACACTGTCTATCCTGCTATATGCGGGATACAGCGTGAAGCTAAATAAAGAATAAAACTAACTCAATAAGGTGTTGCTCGGTAGTGTATCTCGCGTCCCCGGGTATGGGCACGCTGGCAGGGTCCTGGTCAGCAGGAACCTCGTACGTATACGTCTTCACGGTGGTCGTCACTTTGTTCATGGGGGTGCTGGAGCGGGACAGCTGGAATTAAGTTTTTTTAAATCTATTGATAGACTTAGATTTGGCCACATTAAATCTAATAGTGAGAACTAGAATATTATTTGAGTAAAAAATATTTTTGCTATAAAACATAAAAATTGCAAAAGCCAACTTATTGGAAACAGTCTAAGACGAAGAAGAGATTTTTTTTTACTTTTAAAATGACAACTTTTACTTATTTAGTTGTATTAAGAATTGAAACCTAAAAGTTTGAAACATAATATGTCTAACAATTTAATACCTATAGTATATGTATAGTGGTCGCACTATAAAGTTATTAATAAATGTAATATAAATTCTAATAAATATTTTTAAATACTTACAGTGCCAGTGCCAGTGCCTGGTGGGTGGTGGCAGTGGGCACACACAGCTGGGGCAAGTACGGGTGGTACTGCGGCTGGTACCACACGGGACTCTGGAAAATTAGAAATTATATTTATAAAAATATTATAATTAAGTAAATGTTATTAATACGATTCGAATCCGAATTAAACATTTTATTTTAGTTGTTTAGAGGAATATTTATTTTTTAATTTTTTAGTTAAAAATCATTTCGACAGAGAGATGAGACAATACAGACAAAAAAAACAAATTACGAAGTCACTATTTCCTGAATACATTTGTATGTATGCAGTCAGACACATATGTACACGTCCCCATATATGTATATACCTCTGGGGACGTGTTAACAGGGACTTGAACTTTAGACTCCAATTATTGAATCTTTCTATTATTTATTATTATTATTTATCCTACACAAAACAGTGCAACTTTGTGTTAAGAAACTCGTTCCTCACTTTCCGTTCAATTTTCTTCATTAAGTGGCGAAAATCAACACCACTTTATTTTATTTCATCAACACCGCTTTATCTTACGTTTAGTCTTCCATAATATTGAACAATTCCTACCAGTCTTCTCCTCCCTATACACCTCCTGGCGGAGTTCCGCCGCCCTGCTGACGACGGGCGGAGGGCTGGAGCCCCACGACGAGCTCTCTATTCTCTCCTCGTGCTTTAGTGTAGAATAGCCACTTGAAGGAGCTTTTGCAGGCGTACTGTGATCATATAAATTGTTTATAAGTTAAATACAGTTTGAATAAATGGTTATAAAGAATAACAATAAAAAATATATAATATTTTTTTTTAATGAATAATTTATTAAAAAAAAATTAGTAATTACCCTCTCCTGAAATCGAATGATGTACTTTCAGCTGTATCAGAAGTGTATCCACCTGAAATATAAAATGATACTGTTTTTATTCCATTCTGGTGTGTTTGTTTTTGTGTTAGCTAAAGGTTATGTTTATATGAAGACAAACTGCAGCTTTGATTTCCACCAAAATGTACTTGGAAACAAGGAGTATTGCAGAATGTGTTTTCATTTTAATTTATATCTAGAAAATCATTATTTTTATATTTTGACACTGTTCTAAATATTTTTAAAAGATTCTATAAAGTAATTACTAGATTTACTTTAGTAAGAATATAAAACTTTATAAAGTAACATTTACTCTTGTAAAGCTGTCGCTCTTGATCCTTCTGCAAGTCGTCGAGTAGAGAGTCCAGCTCATCCACGTTCTGTGTCATCTCTTTCGTCACTTTTGAGCTTTTCACTTTTGAATATCCTACATTAATAACATTCATATTTTTATAATAAATTAAATAAAAAATCAGATTCCCGCTGTATCCCGCACCCAGCAGGGTAAGCATAGGTAACTTAGCATTAAGACACTCCTTTCCCCACTTTTCGCCAAATTCTGTAGGCATTGCTTGGTAGCGGAATTTAAAGCCGTGGTTTACCTCGACATCAGAGCGTAAAATTTAAAAGTATACATTTAAATAATAATTTCATTTCTTCGAGTTGGGATCCAACCCACAACCAGTCGCATTTACAGTCACACACTTGTATCTCTGTGCTATATCCCCAGGATTTTAGGTTCCCAAACCTATTATTCCCAAACGGAAGTGTCTTAATGAAAACGCACTATTCACTAAGATACTTCCGTTTCCTATTTTCCGCCAAATTCCCAAGCCATTGTATTTTGATTGGAGAAACTCGAGCTTTGCCTCGTTACTAGAGGGAGGAAACGAAAATATTATGTAAATTTCCCCCTAGTGGGAAATGAACCCATAATTATTACGATTACAGTCGCACGCTTGTGCTCCTGCGACACGATGACCTCGAATTATACTGATGAACTAATGTAGGTGGTATTTAATTTAATATTGAAAATTTCCTAGCCGTTGTCTTACGATTCAGTTGACGTTCAAGTTCAACAAAGTACAACGTTTAGAATCAATATAAATAAATAATAAAAGCCTACCATTCACCCACTCAATATCAAACAAAAAACCTCAAAATAATATTCATATAATACTCCACTAAATACAAAGAGACAAAAGTATATACAAAAAACCTCACCAGGTGTGGGCGAGCTCTCGTAGTTGTACGTCCTTGTGCCCGTTGTGATTGCGGGCAGCTCCCTCTCCTCTCTTTCATAGTAATACGAGGATTCGGACGCTTTTGGTGTAGTCTTTGGAGGGATTGTGAATTCCTGTAATAGTTTTGTTATTCTTTTATACGTTATTTTTCCATACACTTAAAAACAAATGTGTACGCAGGGTTAACACTTAAAGTGATTCTCTACAAGTTACCTATTAACATTTGTAAGCAATGTTTTTTTAGGTTTTTGTTGTATCTCGCACATGGCGGGTTAGACAGAGGAAACCTGGGGGCAGAGGAAACAGTTTCCGTCGAATGCAATGCATAGACAAATGTAGGTACCTATGGATAAATAGATAGATAAGTACAAGGTATAAGTTAACAATAACAACAATAATTCTTCACCTCAACAGTATGCAAGTCTTTTCTATCATACTTGCCGGACGGGTGCGTCTCTTCTTTGTACTCATAGTGGTACTCCCTGGTGCCCCCGCCCCGTCCTAAGGAGTCCAACTTGCTGCCTTTCGGGATTAACTCCGACTTTATCATATCTGTTGACAATATGTGTTATTATTGAAATATTATTATTGGTTATAGATAATCTTGGTGTCTTATTAGTTATTAATAAACGTGTAACTGACAGCGATAATTATAGGTTCAAATCCTATTTGGATTTTGTGTGTAAACCACGCAATATGCGAAAAAATAAATAATAAAGTGATATCACGTCCACCATTTTGTTTTCACAATATCTAATGTTCAGATAAATATTATTTTGTTAACCTTAGTCCCACATATAGCGAGGGTAGTTAGAGAAAACCCACTATTCTGATGTTCCGTTCTCTACTTTCTGCCTCAATTTGAAACGCAAGTGTCGAAATGCGCATCTCAACGCTGCATTTGCATTTTATCTTATGAACGAGGAAATAAAAAATACCTTTTTTACCCGGGTAGCGATCAAACTCGAAAATTGGGAGGGGCGTGGGGAACGGATTGCGTTAACAAAGGGTTCCCCTGATACCCTGCTATTATAGCTGCTATATTGAAATTTAACAAAAAGCAATAAACACATACCGAATTGTTCGTCGGTGTAAGGGACGTTGCCTCTGCTACTGGAGTACTCTTTGTACTCCTTATGCTTACTATATGATTTAGTGGCCATTTTGATAGATTGTTATTATCTGGAACAAGGAATAATATAATTAATATTTATATTCATTGTAGCAAAAATTAGATAAATGAGAATATAAAATGCGGAACTGAGTGTCTTAACACTATATTCTCTCTGCCAATCCTAATGTATGCGGGATAAAGCATGAAACTGATTGTAAAAATGAAAAAAGAAGACAATTAAATGACATTTTTCATTGTAAGGTAGACAAGAAGAATGAATCATTTCTTTGTAAAATTAAGTAACAATATTTAAGTTTCTTCATAATATACCTACTTCTAAAATCTATTATGTTATACTATTTCTTCAGTTCAGTTCAGTTTTTTATAATGGCGTTCCGAGCGTGTCAATCGAGCACAAAATCACTTCGAAAATATTAGAATATATGGGAACCACACGAAAGAAGTTGTAACTATGGCTTTAAGGCAACCTGTCTAGGCCAAGTGACATTTCTACCCACGGGTTAGACTAGTGCATGTATTAAGTGGCGCCGGATACGCGTAATGACGTTTTTATTTGAGAAAGTCAAAGAAAGTTATTTATCGGAGCAGCTTTTTCTTCTAAAATATTTAAATTGCATTAATCAAAGTAGCGTTTATGTAAATAAAATGTTTTGAAAAGAAATATATATTTTATACGTTTTTAAAAGTGAGCGGAGGTTGTTTAATATTCTTTAAAAAATAAAAAAGATATCTATTTGTTTAAATATTATATTTTTAAATAAAAGTTATAGATTTAAATTCTATTCGCGTTTACTTTCCTATATATGCTGATAAGAAAATAATAATTATCATTAGTTAATTCGATTAATTCTTTTAATATATATATAAAATAACAAAATAAATTGAAAAACACCTCATACAGCACTTCGAAATAATGAATGCATAACATTTGAACAGCTGGTGTCCAAATCTGGTGACTACAACTCTGTTTCTGTGTCACGGTTAACGTAAACGTAAACGATAACTTGTTTAATGCTA
>FAPY01053274.1:0-11734 GCA_900067975.1 Heliconius heurippa
AACCTCTATAAAATTTCTGGTCCTTTATGGAATTTTATACGATAAAACGACGATAGAATAATTCGTTTTTTGTAATAACATCGATAAATGTACATTTGAACGATATTAGATTGCGTGAGAATAGTCTGTCTGTAGGACTGCTAGTTAATTGGATGGGCCAATTATCTTCAATTTTTCTCTTTATATATCACTAATTTTAGATAAATTGATATTTTGACTTTTAGTTGCATTGCAACACATGTTGGTAAAATTTAACTTTGATATAATGCATTTTTTTATATTAATATAATAGGACTCAAGAGTTTCTAGACATAGTGGTCTCAATTGAAAAGTGCTTTTTGTGTTGTATTATTTAGTTCTTTAGGAGTTTAGGAGAAAGAGACACTCTGCTCTTATTAAGGCACTTCCGGTCCCCACTTATTGCCGAATTCTGACATTGCGTGTGTAGTGGTCGAATTCAAAGCCGTTAATCTTAAATATTCAACGGAAACAATTTATTTTTTGTTCTGATTAGCTGTTTTTTACTAGAAACATTGATAAAAAACTCAATTTATGCAATGAAATATAGATCTTTTGTAATTTACGACAGTGGCCATAAAACATTCCAGTTTGATTAGTAATAATCAATATTAGTATTTCCTATCTCGCGATAACTCTAGCAAATATAAATCATACACAACACAATAAACTAAGGTGTATTCAATATTTGCCCGTTTATTGCGAAATTCATTATATATCGGCCCTAGATATTATGTATGTATGAAATATTATTTATCATTATTTCATTTGGGCGTTGAGTTCCGCCACTCAACACTCAATGAATCAAAATATTTGCAGAAAGTGGGAAACAGAGTGTTTTAACACTAGGACTCTGCCTACACTGTTGTGTGTGGGATACGTCGTAAATCTGATTTTTGATTTTATGAAGCCGATATTTTAAACATATTGTAATTCATTTTATGATTTAATTTATTTTCAGGAATTAAATTAAATTCATATTATTATTTTTTCTAGAATTTCCCATTTTTATCAGAAAACATAATAACTAATGCCTGATGTTAGGACATTCTATTCGTAGAACACACTTTGCGTGACAGGACAATCGTACTTTAATTCATTTACCAACGAAAATATTAATAATTGTAATGTAATTGTATATATAGTTTTTTTTAACTTGCAAATAATGTTAAAATAACAAGAAAACAACAAAAAACTTTGAAATTGAAGTTAGAAAATTTAATCTAAATTAATGGCAAATCTTACTTAAAACAACGTATTTTATTAAATTCTAACGAAATTGAATGGTACGCTGACAAATACTATGCACTATCTCAGGAACCACATGCATATGCATATATTAGGTAAGTATATGCAAGAATAAAAAGATTTATACGTTTATTTTTGAACTGCACTCGTAAAAATTTTTGTTTGGGGTGTCCTTGTGTACACAAAATAATTATTTTCAACGTAAATGATATACATAGACGTGGACTCTTTGAAGTCGACATTATGGAACTATAAAACAAACATTCACTTACAAGAACTAAGCTATTTTCGAAACGAGGTATTTAACCAATGTTTTGTTTGCTAGCATTACTTAATAATGTTTTAGAGAGTGAGTTTTTAAGCTGTGTCCCGCATGGGAGGCATAGGGAACCTCCTCTCTCCTCCGGCAAGGAGTAAACTCTTACATCGCTCTTTTGAGATACTCCGTGTTGAGTGGCGAAATTCAATGCCATGCTTTGTCCTAAGAGCGAAGTTAATTTGATTTTTTTTTATTTAACTTATTTCTTCTATAATATATTAATTCTCATTCTTTATAAAATTCAGAAAAATTACTACTATTGTATTATTGTATATTACGTAGTAAAATAGGTAGATTATGACGTCCGAAAATCCACCATACCAGTTATCATGATAATAAATAATAGATTTAAAAAGAAAACCTACGCATACAATAAATAAAACTAACTGATAGGCGCTAAAACAATTCAGAATTTTATAGATTTTTATTTTAAGCGAAAACTTTTTATCAAGAAAGATCGTCGTGGCGCAGGGTCATAAGCTGTAATCGCGACGGTTGTGGGTTCGATTCCCACTCGGAGGACGAAGTATTTAATATTTTCATATCCGTCTGGTAACGAGACAAAGCGCGGCGTTGACTCCCCCGCAAGCAGTGACTAAAAAGTTCGTTTTAAAATTTTTATTTTAGTTCTCAAATTATCGCCTAATTTTCGAGATATTGGAAAGGCGGAATTCAACGCTGTTATGTTTGTTAGAGAATATTGATAAAAATAAGTATTATTTATCAATATTATAATAAAGAATACAATATGTATTAAGTCTATCCCTTGAGTAGTAGTAGTAGTATCTATTTATTTTTAATATGGCAACAAATTTGGCGTACCTACAATATTTTTAATTTGTTTTTCAGTAAAATATGGAGAAACTCAGAATTCTGGAGCAGTTTCAGTTTTGTTTGTGCGCTCAAATATAACAAAGCTAAGTGCACGCGTCATCCGCACCGCCGGCTACAACCTACAGCAAGTCGAACATTTGTAAGTTAAAAAAACTTCTTCATGACTCTTTCCGCAATTATATGTAACAATATAGACAAATGAAAGAAAATATTCCGTTCCATTCCGTCTCCAAATTTAGGCTCTCTTTTCAAGGCGATCGGAACTCAATTTTATCTTCTTACCAAGCGAGAAAATGAAAACAACTCATCTCCCTCTTGGGAATCGAACCCACCCCGTTTACAATCAGTATATATGCCGTCAAAATATATCGAACAACTTAGAGACAAATCTTCTGCTCTCCGCTTTTTAACACTCTCCTCCACTGTTCCTCTATCTAATCAAATTCATTTTAAGCAGTTCAATGGAATTTGTCCTTTCAAGTTCAGTTAAAATTTCAATTGATAATATTGTACACTTTATTCTTTGGAGCAAGCAAACAATCCATTTAGCAAAGTAAACCAAGTAAATTGTTTCTTTGAACTAGTTGACGAAATTTTATCAACATTTATTCGGTTTCGGAACTAATCTCTTTTATTGTACCTTTAACTTCGAATGCATGTAATTATAATTAATAATTATATTATTTTTCTACTTCATCTATGTATACTTTAAAGTAGGATACTTATTTCTAAGCTTATAATCTTCGCCCACAATTTAGTTAACGTGGACTTTGAGACGTAAAATGGAAATTCCCCTTTTTTCCCGTTCCCGCAGCACAGCGATTGATTGTAAACACGACGGTTGTGGATTCGATTTCAATTCGAAAGAATGAAATATTTGTATTTCCTTGCTCTAGAATATTTATTTATCTTTGGGTACTTGCTTTCTTTAGTCGTTTTAGTTATTTTTTGTAATTTCTAAAATGTATGTATTCACAGAACAGTGATGGACGCACCGGACTTGGAGCACGTAGTTGTTGAAGATCTGACGAAAATGCCTAATCTCAAATCATTGTAGGTATTTTTTGCTGTATTCATTCTATATTTTATTTTTCTCAATTTGGTGCATTATCGCAGCAGCGCAATTAAACTGTTATTAAATCAATAGTCGTAACCCAATGTCTTGAAATGTCTCGACTCCGCTATATGCAAATACACATAGTAGAGTAGGCAAAGGAGGACGCGCCTGAATTCAAGACATTGCGTAGGACTTAGTAGTGTTGCGAATTTTGTGTAATATAAAAAAAACTATTTTCTTTAATAAATTCAATATTACGTAACAATGGGATTTCAAACTAAAATTAATATAATCTCATAACATAATTGTAAAAACAGCCTAAATTATCCGCGCGCATATCTCTAGGATTTTCCTAAATCTACACAATAAAAGTTGTTGACACAAAAAGATTTTTTAACTGTTGCTTACTTAAAACATATTAAAACACTTATAGCTGTTTATTACCACTAATTATCTCAATCTCATAATTGTTTTTAAAAGTTATTTTCGGATTTAGGAAATATAAACATCTCTAAGATGTTCGTAGATACATATTGTTATTGTTTCATAATTTCGAATTGCATAAAATTGGCATAATTAGACAGCGGCTTAAAGTTAAGACATTCTATTTCCCACGCGCCGCCTAATTTTCGAGACATTGCGTGTTGAGTGGCGAAAGTCAACGCTACGCTTTGTCTCCTAGAGGGTTTAAATAACAATAAATAAATATATCTAATCATTACACGAGAAGAACGCTTGGCCTAATTCATTAGAACGTTGGAAGGTTCAACAAACTGTTTTTTATTATTTGTTCATTACATTATATTTTTTAGTTTCACATTATTTCCCGTACATATAGCAGGATGTCAAAATAATGTCTAAACACTCCGTTCCTTGCTTTCCATCCATCTCAGAATTCCTTCCTTCCTTCCTTTACAATTCCTGGCCGAGAATACCGGTATTCTTTGGTTGAATGTAATTATAATTACTCTTATGGGGCGTGTAGTGTTGATAGTGAATAATAAAAAGTCTACTCACGGTTAACACTGATTATATTCAACACCATTTTAAAGTACATATAAAGAATCACGACAAATTATATAAAAGTCAACCGAAAACATATATGTTTATAAAAGAGAAAACGATAATTACAAGAATATTAACAAATAACTGAGAAAACAATGGAACGTATAAAAAACTCATCGCGTGGCAAGCATTGAGTGTTATAATAAAATATGCGTCGACAAGGGGGTAGGTGTAAATATTACGACTCCTTACCGGTTCAGCCGACGGCAGTTGGTATAAAATATATAAATTCTATTAAATAATATTATATATAGTATTAATGCACGTATGTAAATGATAAATAAATAAATTATAATATTGAAATATATAAATGACACATATAAAATAAATTATAAATATAAATAATGTATAAAGTTCTACGACATTGATAACTATTTAAAATAATTTTGTAGATACTGAATATTTAACATTTTTTTTCAGATTTATAACCCAAGCGCCCTTATTGCACAGAATAGCGCCATTACCCGCCTTGCCCGAACTGCGCACATTGTACGTATGTATTTTTATCTATAGCATAATAATTATTTGTAAATTTATCACTATACCTATACTAGCAACCTGCTCGCCCACTTAAACCTATGAATTATTTAGTTAATACACTGAATTACGTTCGTGTTTTAATCAAGGGTTTTAGCCAAAGGGCCCCCCAGTTAAAACAAATCTAGATATTTTTTTAAAATCTTTTTTATCATAATAAGATAAAGTCACATTTTTTGTGGACTGGAGGTAGGGTAAAAATTAAATACAAATTATAATTATCAGATAACTTCATTACTTGACAAGTAATTTGAGCAGTTTTTGACAAAATCTAACTTCTAACTTCTTTTATAATTTCTTTTTTTTTTTCCTTTACAATTTTGCGGTGTGCGCTCAGCGTAGGCCATCGTAGACCTTAGCCACGTCATCGACTATTTTGTTTGTTGTACATGTTAAATATACAATTGAATGTTCATAGTTATTAGATCCTAATTGTGAACTGCCCCCTTGCCTGTCAGCTGCCCCAACCCAGACCAGAGAGAAAAAAAACTTACCTATACTTATAGAACTTTTTAAAATGATTATTTCATGTATGTATTTATTATATACAGACAGTTAATATATCAATAAATTATTTAATTAATTATTATATAAATATATAAAAAAAATTAACGTACATACCAATTATTAAAATCTGCATCACCACGTCACCTAACCACAAAATCAACTTTTCTAAACTGTGCAAAACTTTTATTTCCTTTTTATTGTCAATTCAGTTCTTAATATATGGCGCTTCGAGCGTGCCAGTTGAGCACCAATCACTTCCCCAATGTCACGTTGTCTGCAGAACACACGAAGGAGATTACAATTTTTATTGTCTACATCGCCATTCGAGCTAGTCCCGGCAAATGGAAATATACCCTCTTTATTACTTTTCTTAATGTCGACCAATGTTGTCGTTTAAAATAATAATATTTATGGTGGATTAAAAAACTATTGATTGTACTTTCTTATTTTAAATTGTGGTTAAATTTAATAATAAGATAAGTAGTTTATTTGTAGTTTTTAACATTAAGAGTTTTATTTAAAATTATAATATAATTTAGCTTCACTTGCAAGTAGTCGACGTAATTTGATTGCGTCATGTTTTTATTTTTCCTGCTAAAAGCTTCAAAATGGCAACTGTCCTATAAGTTATTTTATTAGTCTTAAAACTTTAAACTACCATCTCAAACTTCAATCACTGCCTTCCAGTATTTAAAGTAAATTGTCATGTTGACTCTTTAATTTTGTTTAAGGAACCTATAATGAAAACCAGGGTAAAACCCAGAAAAACATGTATTTCCAAACCCTAGGCTGTCACTATGCAAAATATCTCCATTTCTGTCTGTGTATAGTTAACTTAAAAAACTTAGAAAATTATAATTTATATTCATATGGTTATTTAAATATTTATTAACAATGATAAAATATTAATTTATATTTATTTCAAGCATTATCACAACATGCGGTCTCACAGAAGTGCCCAACTTGAGTCACGTGCACGACAAGAATAATGGAAATACATCTCAGTCTTATTTACAAGCTATGTAAGTTATCACTCAAATAAAATGTATTAAAAGGTTAACGTTTATATTTGCCTACTTAATTAATTTATCTAGTTTAGAAACTTCAAATGTTTGAGTTAACTTTATTTTGCAACGCATATTTAAATTGCATATTGTTTGAACTTGACGGGATGTGAGGCCGTGTATATTGCAAGCCGTCAAAGACGTTGGTTCAAAACTAGCTTTAATTATTTATACATTTTCCAATAAAGTACTTTTTTTTCTTAGTGTCCATGTAGAATAACACCTAAAACGTTAAACATAAAAGCTTTATGGCGATAAGAGTGACTAATCATTTTTAATCATTACATTTTTCATTGTTTTTACGTTATATAAATGAATATTTCCAGAGATCTCGAAGGCAATCACATAAAGCGCATCCCGACGCACGCACTCCGCGTCCGCGCTGACCAAGTGTAAGTAGGTACAGGTACAGACCGATTATGCTATTTTATTTTTTATATTTTAATCAATTGTGTTATTATAAATGTAATTTTTTGTTATTTTTAGTTTTATTTTAGTTAAAAATTTAGATAATCGAAGAATAATGTATGCATATACAATTTAAAGAATTAAAAAAATTAAATGAATAAAGAATGTAAACTTTATTTTCAATTTTGGTAAAGTATACATCATAAATTAGGTTTTTTTCGTAAAACACAGAAACGTAAAAATTAAACATGGGAGCCAAGTTCTTATAATGAACTATTTACAGAATATATTTTCTTTATTATTTTGTTGCGCTATTATTGTTTATATTTATATTAAAATAGTTTATTAATTGTGTCTAATATAGTAGGTATGTTAAATATTTAGTGATTATATCAACAAGATATAGTTTATCTTTGCAGTTCACTGAACTACAATTTGATTGAGGAAGTGCCAGCTCACGCGTTCAAAAACTCACAGATATCAAAGTTGTAAGTACTGAAGATTATATCTAACCGACTTTTGATGTTAAACAGTATGAAAACAGATTAAACGATTTTAACATTTGTTATTAAAATGATCATCTACATTAAATATCGATAACATAAATATCATGAATTGATATAAGTTTGAATGAATTTAATCATAGTGGATTTATATCAAACTTTAGAGAAAATTCTGTAATTATACAGCGTTCCTAGTGTGTTGAGGAACACCTGACGCAATTAAAATATTAACAGCTACTAGAAAAATGTTTAGATATTTTGTATCAATTTAGATAGTCTGTAGATATGCGTAAATCCCTATTGTGGGGGAAATCCGGGATAAAAAATAACTTATGAGGTGCATTGTGTGCGCAACGTACTCCTATATTTCAGTGTAAGTCCTTTTAATCGATTTTTCTTCAAGTGCATAGTTGAAAAAAAAAAGACTATTTTGAAATAATAGACAGAAACGACATCTATACATACTATTTTATTTGTATGTATAGATGTCGTTTAGTATTATTTTATTACATTAAGATTTATATCATTTATTGTCTCTTAGGAGTTTCAGAGGAAACACAAAGCTAAAAAGAATTGATGATATGGCATTTGCTGGGAATCTTCTACTGAGACAATTGTAAGTAATTTATATTTTTCTATTTATGGATAGAAATAGATAGATTTATGATATTTCATACTTTCCATGTATAAAATACAAAATAAATGTATATATAGATGAGATATGTAAGAAGTACTTTACAAATTTATATGTATACTTTACCAATTGATATTTATTGTACAAAATAAACAATAATTAAAAATAATAGTTCTACAAATGTATTTGTATTTTTTTGTTCCAGAGATCTGAGTAGTACTGCAATAACATCTATACCTACTAAAGGTCTTGAGAATTTAGAAATACTCAGAATAGAAAAAACTCCAACTTTAAAATACATTCCGTCTATTTATGAATTTCAGGTAAGATATAAGTTTTTTTAAAATTAATTTTCAGTGTTAATCTGAAAAATGACGTAATAAGTATACGAAATTTTATCCGTTTCATAATGTTTATAGCCTTTGAACCTGTAAATATAGGTATATAGGTTTTTGTGTGAATGTGGAACAAACATCCATCTTCATAAACATAATATATAATATTAGTAAATTTATTTACTTTTGATTAAATTTTATAACCTATTTTATAACAGAGATTAGAAAAAGCGTATCTGACGCATCATTTCCACTGCTGCGCGTTCGCGTTCCCGGAACGACACAACCCTGCGAGGCACGCGCTGTACGAAACGCAGCTAGCCATTATGGCTGAGGTTGGTATACACTGTTAATAACGAGACAAAATAATATACGAATAATAAATTTAATTGAGACCATTGAACGTAGTTGGACAGTGACAATGTACACGTACACTGTATTATTAATATCTATTTAATAAAATATATATTTTTAATATATTTCATGGATTGAATAAACAAAGCTTGGGATCGAATGCTTCTACATACTTATTTCAAAATATGAAAATTTAGTATATATGTAGCTATTCTTTCTCATAGATCATAGGTTTACTTTCTATACTTTTCATATAGGGTACAGAATGTGTCAAAATCGATTCATATCTTAGTTAATTAGTAATTTATTTAATTTTTTAACTTACCTGGAATTGAAGACTTACCGATTACAAATATGGCGTATTTTTATCAATAATGAAGCATCTCGAATAAGTATATTTTTTAACTTAAATACTGTTTAAAAAATTAACTAATTATGATATATTCAATACACAATCACTCAACATTAAACCTCGGCTACCTATAAATAATTACTGATCGAAAGTCAGACAAAGACTATTCCCCTGTTGCCCGGGAGACGACCTGACCTCGCCTAACTAAAATCCAATATCTGGGGACCAAATCTGGGCGGCAGGCCTCTCGTAACCTACCCCTACACCCTCACACTTCCCGCTCAGGTTCAGACGTACGCTGCACAATCCAGGGCTTCTATCTGCATCGATTGCATCCTAGTCCTGTACATTAAACGTATGGCTTGCGCAAAATGAAATCCAATATTGGCGGGGGGATCATACTGCCCCCATTTATTGGGTCCTGTGTACCTTCCGGGTCCACACAAATTGACCACCACCCTTTCTTCCACAACAACATTGTTTCTTTACTCCCCTCTATTCCCCCACCCTTATGTGACCTACGCTATACATCGTAGGCCCTGGATATTGCATATACATATGCTTTTAGACTTATGTAAGTACATATATGATTAAATAAAGTATCTAAGGACTTTGATATAATAATATTAGTGAAATTATTACAATTATTAATTATTTTAGATAAAATAAATAATTTGTAAAGAAACAAATAATAACACCAAACGGAAGTACACAAATAGTTTATGAAAAACAAATTAAGATGGTGATAATAAAAAAGAGGTATTCGCTCGCGAGAAGCTTTTTATACGCACAGAAAAAATATTTATAAAATATTCGCTAGCGTTTTAATTTTGCATGTTTGTATTATGAGTTGTAATTAGATTATCCATCACTAATTTGCATATTATACCGCTATCACACATGTGCCGCTACCAACAAGTGAACCACTAAAGGCATGCAACAGCAAAGCCTATGCGTTAGTATACTTAACCCCTTCTTCATACATACACGAATAAAATGGTTCGATACAATTACCCTCGTGACAATTAATAAGAAGATACAACTTACCAATCTCATCTCAACTGGAATGTGCAATAAGCCTGGCGGAGCTTGGGGTATGGGTCTATAGTAGCGTAATTTACGGGCAAAAATTTTAATTTATGGGCAAAATTTTAAATTTATGGGCAATTTATGCAACTGCCTGTTATCCCGAGTGCATAGATGCAAACCCTATTTTAAACTGATTGAAACGAGCACTGCGCCGGGCTCCGCGGCCGCCGGTGGGAGGAAAATCAATAGAGCCTGCCAGGCAGTGAGTACTTGATTAGTAAATGTTGTGTATCTGATTTATGAGCACTAAGTGATCTATGGTATTCCCAAATTTTTTGGGCAAAATTTGGCTAAAAACGGGAGCCGTGTTAATTAATCTATTTCTAAACAAAGTTATCCTCCTGAAATCTATAATTTTTAAACTTTTTACGCTTTTCTTTTTTTCCGCTTTCATTAAAAAATATTAACATAGAAATTATTTAATCTTTTATAAACACAGCTATTACATGTTACGATTGTCTCAAAAACATTATATAAAATTATATATATTTAAAACCGATTTCTCCACTCATAACTAACGTTACCACGTGTGGGAATATCCACAAATTCCATACAATTCAACGTTCCAACATCACTACTGTTGGTATCAATACATATTTATTGCATAATTATTTTCATGTTTTAATTTACAGAGATGTGGTAGAAATGCGGAAATTAATAAAAGACAAACACGAAAGCGCAGATCTACAGATTCTATTGATGATGGCTTGACGACTACTACACCCAAGTAATTAAACGTTTTTCCATAAAATGTATGACTTAGCAAGAAATTTGCATTTGAAAGAATTAAAAACCATTTGAGATTTAAATTGCAATATTTTTCACATTGTATTTAAAAAATATATTAATTTAATTCTAGCGTCTATGAAGATACAACCACTAGTGATGAATACGCAGCGTGGACGAGCGAGGAGTATTTCTCTGATTCCGGTAGCTTTGAAGACTACGATGAGGACTTCCGAGAGCCCGTTAATAAAAGTTTAGGCGTTACTGTTTACGCCGATTGTGGTAATTTTAGTCTCAGGTAATTCATATTGTTTAAATACCTTTATATTGGATAAGCCAATAAAGTTATAGAGATATTGCATATTGAAAAACTAATTAGGTATATAAATTCAAAGAATTTTAACACAATAATCGCGTTTGGCCAAGCTCATTCCGGCTTAACCATTATGGCGTTAATATATAAGATATTTTTTACGTGGTGGCGGAACTTAACACCAGCCTTAGTGATAACCGCAAATATATAAATATTTAAATATAAACATTACCTTTATTCCCACCTTCCACGATCCTTAAATCGCCTTAATTTTTAAATATTTACATAGATATGTTTAAACTGCGAAAGACCGCTTGATGCGAGTGAGGGTACTGATTGAGGGCGTTATCACAAACTTAATCAGTGCCTAT
>FAPY01053431.1:0-12950 GCA_900067975.1 Heliconius heurippa
GATTAGAAAGTAGGTACTACAGTGTTTTAACACTAGGTCCCTCTTTCTACCCTGCTAAAAAAATGAGGCTAAAAACTCTTTCATATTGATATATCACTCTAGATATCGGAATAGGTATTTTTTTCTTTCTAGGCTCTAGGCCGTTGGGAAGAAAAAACTACACGCTTAGTTTTATTTTGTGCCCTCATACTGGTGTAGTCGAACCAGCTGTAAGCAAATATGGAACGATGTTGGAATTGTAAAAAAAGGGTTTGTTTGCAAGAATTCGCTCATCTAGCAACAAAAATGAGAACCTATATTTCATCAATATTTCAAGATTTGAAGATATGTTTTGATATCACTCGAAATATGGAAATTTCTGGACTTTTGCTGTAATAGCTGTTCTAGTATTTTTAACAAAGCTTAGGCAGTCTACGAGTATATACTTAGCATAGAATTGCCAAAGACCATCTCCAAAATATCAAAATGTATTTTTGCAATATGGACATATGAAAGCAAAGATTTTAAAAAATTCGGCTTCAAATTCCGTTCTGTTAAAGTATGAGGTTGTTTGGACAAAAATGGCACTGTAAAAAATCGTGGTAGTCCACTAGTTATATAGCTATTATCATCATCTTTTTTAAAGTAGTGCCTACACCATAATTAAAATAATTTTATTAGAAAACCCTTCAATTCTATAATGATTACTATTTCATACATAAAGTAACATAACTTTAATATACAATTACATCCCTTTTTTGGGACCGCTAAAGCTAAAATTGTGTGCTTCATTCTCAATTAAAGGAACTATTATATTTATTTTCATTTAGCAATGTCTCAAAAAAAAAGGAAACTTGGGAAAAGCTGCTTCATTTTTAACAAAAAAATTACAAATTCTCATACTGTAGATACCATCCACAATAGTCAAATGTAAAAATACACTCGCAGGTACCAGCCAGGTATCAGCCAGGTACCAGCGAGGTCGCTTATCGTGTTTGATGTCTATACGCAGTAATACGGTTTGCGACGTGTGGCGTTATCGAGTTTGAGAGAGACAACAAAATTGTGTTGATACGATGTTGCCAAATGAAATTTTCGATTTCCTGTTCTCTGCTATGAATGTTTAAGCTGGTGGTGGGTGGAGAGTTTATTTGATAGTGAAGAATTGACTGTTAGGTGGTAGGTTATGGGTTCGATTTAATTTTGGGGTAAATGTTTGTGTAACTTTTTGCGTTATCTCACATAATTCATTATGTAAGGTAATTGTTCTGATTGGTTTTTTTTTTATTGTAATTATGAATTATTGAACCGTTTTTTTTTAACTTGAAAATGATAATTTCATGTAAAATTTTATGTTTAGATAGATTTGTATTTTTATGCTATATACCTTTACGCTAAACATAGATAAGGAGAACCTAGTGTTAAAATTCTCCGTTTCCAGGCACCGATCAGTTTTCTAGACATTGAGTGTTAAATGGTGGAATCACATTTTGTTTTTCTCCATGTTAGAAAGAGGAAATGAAAATAATTCTTTACCCCGAGAGCACCGAAGAATCGAATCCACACCCGTTGCTCTTACAGCCGCTGCGCCACCAGTGTCTCACTATAAAGTTAAATAAAAGAAAAACCATTTCCAGCCCAATAGCCTGAAAATGGCGTTGTTATTGATAGTCTTCAAAAGATTTTATTATTCACCATCAAAATTTATTTCCCACTATGCCATTTATATCAGCTGTGACAATATTTCGATATAATGCCGCTTTGTTTCCCATAATAAGGTTTATCTTCCATCGATATTCAGAATAAGTCCCATTTCTCAACAATTTTCACATGTTTTATGCGCCGTCACGTTGTAAAGTGACATATTCTGGAATATACAGAAACTAATGTTTGTACGTACGGGGTATTCTTTTGTATCATTCTTTTGATGTGAAATGAAATAAAAATTGTATGTACGTTGTTTATTTGAATAAATTTGATCTGAAATGGTTCATATATTTTATTTTATATTAGAACTAGTTTTTGTCGGCGGCTTCGTCCGCAAAGTTAAATGGAAATAATTAAAAATTATATGTCTATCTTAGTGGCCTAAGTTCATTACGCTGGTTATATTGAAAGAATTTTAAAAAAGCGTATAAAAGACGCGTACAAATCTTTTTTAAAATTTGTACAAGTAGTTCTTAAAATTAGTGCGTTCAAAAAAAATAAACTCTTTAGCTTTACAATATTCGTATAAACATATTTATTCATTCATGTTTTTTACAAATTTAAAGAATAGTAACATGTTAAACAATAGCCATTATAAATTTTAATTCGTTTGTAACAATCTCTTCATATTGTGAAAAAATATTATATTTTAAGAAATAAAACGTCGCTGTGGCATAGAGCCACAGCCGACAAGAAAGCGACTGTTAACGGGACTATTGTGGGTTCGATTCCCACTCGAGGAATAAAATATTTAATATTTTCATTGAATTTGACAGTTGGAATCGAACCAAGAACCTGTGACAAATGAGTCATTAATAAAGACATATAAACCAGTTACATAAAACAGTATTACATAATTAGAATTTCAGAAACCACCAACCACGTAAGCAGTAACACCAACCCCAAAATAAACTTAGTTACAATACTATATTAACTTCATAGAGCAGCGGAGTCAAAGCGCAAAAGTTGCTAACTCTGACCAAGTTTGACCAGGCACAGTCAACAAAAGGAGATGACCTAACGCTTTATTGCTTCACGTTGGACGTGATGGTAAATTGTTTGATTTTGAACTAAATTTACTAAAATTACTAGTTAAAAATGTTATTTTTAAAAGTAAAACAATGGGTTTCATTGCAACAAAACTTATTTCATTTATTCGTGAAATTTATTTATTCTGTACGTATACCTTTTTTAGCGCAGTGACTATAAACACAACGTTTGTAGGTTCGATCCCATTCGAGGAAAGAAATTCTTCTATTTCCTCTCAGGCGAGACAAAGCGCAGCATATGTGAAAACAATAGATATTTTGTTTTTAGCTACTTATATCTTTCATATATTTTTAAATAATTGATAAGAAATATCAAGCATAAACTGAAAGTAAAATAAACGTGATAAAGTTATAGTTCTAGTCATACAAAAAATCAACTTACCTCATCACCAATTTTTTATCAAGAAAAAATAAATATTAAATAGATTCCACGAAACACGTACAATATATTACAGAATATATTTTATAGTCGTCATATTCGTATTATGTTTCAAATAAAATCGACGTGGGTAGTATGAAATAAAATGTTTTACATTCATACATACATATTTCTTTTTCATTCTTTTTGTTTGCGTCGTGAATCTTCACTTTCCGCGTGAAAAGTATTAAAACACACCGCTCTCTTCTTTCCGTCCATTTAAAAACTATTGCCAGTTCATCTCAATATTGCCTAGAGCGGGAATCGAAACCTTAAAGATCGTAATTAATTGTGATTAATCGTGATCGTGATACACAGCTGATATGTGCAGTATTGTTAGTATTTTGGCACACTTCTTTCTCCACGGAATCCACAATTCTCAAAATATTGCAAGTTAAGTAGCAAAAAAATCGAAATAAATAATTCCCTTAAAGTGACTCGAACCCAAAGCCAACGTATTGACAGACAGACGCTATGCTGCTGCACTACGACGTTCTTGGATGAATATTCCTTATATTATTATTTTTAACACAATATTTTTCTGTTTTGTATATCTTTCTTCCATGTATACACTTTTTTATCGAGTCAAGAAACTGCGTAATATTATATGGCTTTATATATTTTTTTAAGCTGGCTTACTACTCTCTAGTCCTCGAGTAGAAATCGAACCCATAACCATCGCCTGTACAATCAATAATTTTAAACCATGTCACATTGGCGTCGACATACAATACAGCCATACTTTATATTCTTCCTATTACGTTTCAAATAAAATTGACATAAATGTATGGAAATAAAATATTTCTTCATACATATGTATATAAAAAAATATTTTATTTTATAACCATGGAATGGATGGTAAAGCAACAAAGACATTGCAATAACTATTGGCATCATAAATCTATCATATAAATGTGACATATCACGTCCGCGTTGACGCCACTACAAGCTTAACGATATAGCTACCTTCGTAAAAGTTTGTATTCAGCTTCATTTATAAGAAAAAGCGATTATATAGGTACCTGGTACATAGATTTAAAAAGCAGAGAGAGTAGAGTCCCGCCTCTTAATAGACATTGTCTTGGAAAATTTGGCGGAAAGGGGCGAAAGGAGAGACTCATGCTAGATTACTGTTTACCCTAATAAACGACAGATTTTTCTTAATTTTTAGTTAATCCTTCTCTTTATTACTATGTATATAGTAGAAAAAAAGGTTAAGAGTAAGAATTACAGTCAAGTTTAAATAAGATAAAATGACATTTTTAAAATCAATTTTTACATTATTTTTTTATAGAATTTGATTCAGAAAAATATTTCTCACATCTTGGACCATCTCCTTAATGCCTTCAACGAGCCGTATCGAGGGACCTTATGCCAGCTCACGTCTCCCGTATGTTTGTATGACTCTCGAAATATCTTAGTTACGACCAGCTATTTAGCTATTGTAGCTACACATTTAGTGGGTTAGATCTAATGTCATATAAGAGACATTTGACAGCGTTGTTTTTATAAATACTACTTGGTTAATTATACAGTAATATTAAGGCACAAGCGTATGGCTATAAATATGAAGGTTGTAGGTTCGATTTCCACGGGGGGAAATAATTTATTGTTTTTTAATATTTTTATTTCTTCACTCTGGGAACAAGGCGACAAAAGGGAAAAGCGCGTCATAGGTCTCGCCACTCAACACGGAATGCCTCAAATATTCGGCATAAAGTGGGGAATGGAGTGCCTTAACACTAGTTTCCTCTCTGCTTACATGCGGGATACAGCGTGAAGCTAAAAAAATAAGCAAAGTAAGCATGCTTATATCGATTACGTCGTGGCCAAATCGTGGTAACTTTGCTTACGATGGTCGCGAATTCAGATCTTATTTGAATTAATACGTAATGCTATATGCTACCACGATGACCTTAATTAAAATTTTGAAACATAAATTAAAATTAGGAAAGAATGAGAAACTAAAAAAAACATATAATACAACAAATAAAAATTACAAAAACTGGAATGGCATCACGAATATAAATTCCATTCAGATCTTATATCGATAACAGTCTCAAAAACTTCAACAATTTCCGTTGAGTTCTCATCTTTCCATATAACAATTGTTAAAACTACTTCGTCGAGTGTAACCAGACAGGCCAAGAATCTTGGCAGCCGTCCTACAAATGTTCTGGAGAACGGAAACTGGCGTTCATAAAGTAAAAGTAACGCGTTAATTCATAGTTAAATGTTGAAAATATGGTTTTTATTAAAGATAGGCCTAAATTTTTAATAGCTGTTCTATTTTATACAGGCTAAATTCATCCTTTATGTCTATAGTTCCTGAGATTAACTGGTTTTAGCAAACAAACTCTTCAAATTTAGAGATTCCAATCCAACATATATATCTCTAAAATCGTCATAATATTTGCCTCAAGAAACATGTATTTTGGTACTACTCGTAAGAGCAACGTACGATAAGTACGCTTCTTGATAGGTATTGTATGGCGGTGCGTAGTGCTTACCTTTTATGTTGTAACTGTACGTTTCAACGTGAAAAGGCAAAAAGTGGAACCTAGTGCGCATTTCGTCCGTATTTTAGACTAGAAATTGTATTGTTTTTGAAGATTTTGCAGCATCTTTACTTTATCTTTTCAAATTTCGTGCTTCTTTTCAAAAAGTGGATATGGCGAATTTCTTTTATTTAAGATGTTATTTTTCAGTTTATCCCTAATTATTAGTATTAAAACATAAGCAACATTATTGAAGATGATCTTTTTTAGAAGTTACATATAACTTTTAATGTTAATAAAAAAAGATAGCAAAGAAAGGAGTGCTTTAATACAATTTTATCTTTGCCACTTAGAAACTAGTGTTAAGATTCTTCTGCATGTAGGGCAAGGCGTGAAACTAAACGAAAACCAAGAATCAAATGCACACCCAATGCTAACAATGTCAAAGTCGATGTCAAAAAGAATCCAAATACAATAACGATGTTTACACTATAATTAAACCTATAACCATCTTGTACATTTATAAAAGGTTTTATAACTTACACAAACATAATATAAGAATAACAATTTATCACATTAAACCTAAAGATATAGATAGATAACGAAAAAAAACAAAATAAATGACCAAAAGAAATACAAAACAAGAAACATAATGGTAGCAACCCCTTAATTTCTATCGAAAACATATAATTTTCAACACGCAAATAGCAAATTATAGAGCTAGGGGTCGACCCCTGATTGGCATTGCGATGGTCCCCGAAGTCCATTGATTCAGGAAATCTGATCTGTCCCCCAGTTAATTTGCAACGTTTGCGAACCCCTTAATGTAGTTTACCATTTCATTCTATTAGCCCTTAACACGCTATGTCTTTTATGGAATTTGTAAATACGTCTGTGAGGATTCAATTGGTTTTTATTTTTTGGTTGGATCGTTTTTAGTATTTTAATTTCTTCTTTTCTTATCGCTTTCGTTAATTTCTTTGCTCTGATAACGAGGCATAGCGTGGCGTTTAGTTACGCAACTCAATAGGCAATGTCTCTAGATTTCAGCGGAAAGTAGGGAAGGGCATATACGTTTTACATTCGAATTTTATAAGTAGCCATTTAATATAAAAATTATTTTTATACAAATAATAAATAAATATACATAATATATTTAAAAAAAAAATATTTTCTCCACAAAATTACATTGTTTTCTACCACAGCGACGTGAGCTGCTATGCAGCAATCATGCAAATGCTACTCCCGACGTTCGTCCAACGTACTTTTTCTGGCTATCTCATTTCAACACAGACAGTGACAAAGAAATGAAATATTTTCTTTAAAACGATAGTTGTAACTTTACTAAACTTGGAGATATTCGAAATATGTATATGTATATATAAAGTCCTTTTATATTATGTACATAAAATAAAAAAATATATATTTTAGATTTACTCATACCGAGAAGGATGCTCCAAATGGTTAATTTAAAACGAAAACTACTAATATTTATTTACGAGTATTATTATTTGGAGGGATATCCATTATAACAATTTATGAATTAGTTCGTTCTTAACTTTTCTCCAAATTAAAAGTAACCAAAAAATGAATAGATTAAGACTAACCAGACCGACTAACGATATTTTAACGAGAAAATTTCACGAAAAGGGAATCGAATCCACGACCCTGCTTCAGCACAGCAACTCCTTTGCTTGTAAATTTAAAATATAAAATACAAAACATATTTTAGTAGCACTAATATAAAATATCCATTTTTGAACAAAACCCACGCTAACGTATGTAACATAAACGAGGTCCCCGAGGTAGTACTCTAGGCTCGCTAAGCGGTTTTTGATGTCACTTCGCCGCAAAGGCCGTAAACGTGGCCGAGCAGGTCCGCCCAGAAATGTTTCTGTAAACAAATTCAGGTGATCACTATTATAGGTTTTTTTAAGGTATCTAGTTTTTATGTTGTAGTTTTTTTCAGTTTCACGCAGTATCCCGCTAGCAGGGTAGATTGAGCCAAGTGCTAAAACACTCCGCTCCTCACATTCTATTAAATATTACAATTATAAGTTGGTTTGGAACCTGCATCTTCCTTTGAGAGGCCCAGAAATCGTAAATTTATTTTTTAAATTTCCTATTGTAGTTTCCGTTAAATAAAGAAAATTTTATATGTAGAATTGAAACGGATTATCTCAATGGGAATGGGGTGACTTGATACTAGGATCCCAGGTTCCATCTGCCAACCCTGATCTAAGACTAAGGCTAAGATCGAACCGTCGGATCTCACACATCAGTTTGCTTTAGCAGAGCAGGAATGTGATTTTTTTTCGCTCAAGTAGAATCGAACCTGTGACCATCGATTTTATTAATCCATCGAATCGATTCTATTAAGCATTCTATTTAACAAAATTAACAATTTCCATCGTAAGCTACAAAAACATTACCGTCGACCATATTCGAAACACGTTTATGACGGCTTAGCGGCGTCGCATTAAAGCCCGCTCGTCCCGCCGGCCCGCCGCGCCTGGAACTTCTGTTTTATGCTCATTTTAAACATTAGTTGAAGACCCCGCTGTTGGCTGATGGAATAAATAGTGTTTTATTATTCATATTCATTTGGTTTGCAAATAGATTTTTCTTTAAGATAAATTAGTATTTAGATTTTTTTACTTAAAATAATATTATGTTATTCTTTAGCTGTATAGTAGGCTAATATAATATAGACATCTCTCTCTGTAGTCGATCTCTCATTTCTGAAAAACGTGGGTAGCATCAGGATTGAATCTAGAGCAAATGATCTGCCTCCACCAGTATCTATCAAGCGCGTAGAAACCGTATTGGGAGATGATGATTCCATTAAATACTTGATCAGTCCATCGTGATGGTGAACGACCGCGCAGTCTTTTGCCTTCGGTAAAATTAAATATAGAGAATTGAAAGACCAATGAATATACTTTTGTAAATTTACAATATCAGTTTTGAATACAAATTAAAATAATTTATCATAAAGTAGCTGTAGCATTAGTTAGCATCTATTAATTGCTGACTGGAAGCGTGTTTGTTGCGAGTTCGATCTCTGTTTGTGAAATTAATTTCTTTTTTTTCCTCGTTCTTCTAAGACAAATTGTAAGGTTGAATTAGCATGTCTGGAATTTAATTGGAAATACTGAATAAAAGTTTTTTGTTAGCAAACTCTAACACTAGATATATCTAGATATATAATATCGAGTTCCTTGTTAGGCATAATTCAATTTTCTTTAGAAATACACTTTCTATTTAATTGAAATTGAAAAAAGTGACCTTGTTATTACAACATTTTGTTTCGTAAATCAAAATACATTTTCACTGACCTTCGGGCAAGGCCTCACTCAACAGCTTTATTATTAAGAGTTATTAAATTATATGCCGTCTTTCAGTAAGGAAGATTAAATGACGATGAAAATTGCGTCAATAATAAATTTTTCAGTTAAAATTTAACAACGTCGGCTTAACTTTAATTCTTAACTAGGCTTTTCAGGTTAAAATTTGTTATTGTAAGCTTTAATATAATTAATATTTCGAATTGTATTCATACTTCGAGTTTAAATATTCGTAACATTGTGAAGAAAGATTATCAATCTCTTTTATCTTAGCTTTGACAAATATTATACAATTTTGGAACACCAGAAAAACAGAGATAAAGAGGTTTTATCTTGTTCCATACATTACATGAGAGTAGGACGAAGAAGATGCAATAATAATTGAGAAATAAAAAGAAGATAAATTTAAGGGAATAAATAATTCCTTCAAAATCGTGGTAGAGTATGTAATTGTACCCGCGGTTTTAGTCATGCAGTGACGGAACTCTTAGATTTTAGAGCGTAGGATGCAGAAGCATGAGTCCCATATGATCCACATCGTACTACACCGGACGTTTCCCTACGAAATAAAAGGTTACTTTAAAAAAAAGTTACATGAATTTAAAAAGTTATAGCCTTTTTAGTTATTAAAATATTTAAACAAATTTTTATAATAGTATATAGTTACAACAATTTCTTTATATAAACAATCACAGTCCCCCTCACTTTTCCCTTATTTTTGTTATGGTTAAGTAAACATAAAATCGACTTCCTGTACCTGAAATCACAATTTATTCAGCGGGTACCTCATACAAATTTCGCTCCGAATAAAAAATGGAAAAATATTTACATTTGGAACGTATCTAAACGATGGGTTTAACCTTGCGAATGACTTATGCTTGCGTTTAATATTCCAAATATTATATTTGCAATATTATATAGATAAATTTATGATTTTCATATGTTAGGTGAAGTTTTTTTTTATTTATTTATGTTATTATTCAACGTATGAAATATTTAAAATATATAGGATTTGAGTGTTATATCTGGATAGAAACAAAAGGAGACAGACGGTCGTGAAGCAGCAGTAAAGAGTTTATTGATTATTAACGCGATGGTTGTCAGTTCGATTCCCACTCGCAGGGACGAATAATTTTTATTTTCCTGTCATACTAACAAAACCAAATGCTACGTTGAGTTCCGCCCCTACATATACACATTTCTTGAAATTGGGGTGCAAAATAGGGAACGGGGGGAGGTCTTAACACTAGTTTTCCCCTCTTTATCCTGTTATATGCAGGATAAACGGTAAAGCTAAAAAAACTACAGAGTATTTACTAATTTACTATTCTTGTTATTTTATTATTATCTTATTTACACCAAATTTATCATAGAATTGATACGGAATGTCTTATTTCGGTTTCCCGATTCCCTCTGCTTACCCTGCTGTGTAAGGAATACAGTGTGAAGCTAAAAAAATGTTATTTTTCGTAAAAATCGAATCCACTATAACCTTCACAGTCAGTAACTGCGCCACTAAGATGTACTTTCCTCAGATTCACTTCATATGCAATATTTTAAGTGGCTATATAGAATTTTCACATGGCAAGTGTTTGAAACTCCGAACTAGCAAGTTTCATTCACGCTCAGTAAAGCAAGATAACATTATTATTGACTGCACCCTTACTTTTTACGGTTATTTACTAAATTATAAAGGTTTTCGTAAAACAAAAAATTGGTACTATTTGTATAATTTAGTCTATATAGATATTTAGATTACAATTCTTTAATATCAATTTAAAGAGCTAATTTTTTTTTTCATTTAATTGAAGCATGAAAGCGAGTGGGAATCGAATTGTGTACTTTGACACTAACTTTTCTAGCTTACGCTGGGTTCAAGCTGGAATCTATGTAGGTTTGTTTGCAAAAAAATAATATAATATAAATACTAAAAACCTTATAATATAAAAATATTAAATTATAATATTATTTTTACTTTACTCATTACAAGGCTAGACATATCGATAATGGAGATTTCACTCAATTATCTTAATGATGTTATACGATGCTCAAAAGATAAATAAGTTGTCGAAGTGAGGGAAATTATTTTTTTCGTTCAAATATAATTATATTTTCTAATACGCTTTTATCGAGCAATCGAGCTCTATGTTAAAAAGATTAAGAATCTTTTTTTATTTTTTTTAACTTTACATTGTATCCCGCACGTAGCGGGATGGGGCAGGGGGAACCTGGGAACCTAGTAATAAGGCATTTAGTTTCTATTAAGGAACCTCCGTTCCTCACTTTCCGCTGGATTCTGCAGGCATTTAATTTCCTCGAGTGGCAATCGAACACGCAATCGTAACGACAGGCCGGTTTAAAAAAAATATTTTTCTCCTATTTCTAATTAGTAATATACATTTCTTGTTTTTTTATGTGTATCATAACTATAAAAAAACATTATTTAAATATATATATAAACAAAATAGGTAGTGTTAAGGCACTTCCCTGTTTAGTTTTCATAAAAAAAAGACATTTTTAATACAAAATCCTTTAGTAAATATGATCTTAAGTCCAAATTAAATACAGAACAGACAATCCAATACTGTCATCGTGCACTTTACAAAGCGAATAAAGCGAATAAAGAGCGAAAAAGTCATTAAATAACAATATTGGGAAAATTTATTATTTCCACATCGCGAAAAGCCTCCAGATCTTTAACCTTCGTATATTTATATTACTCTCTGAATGTACGCGAAAAATAAAGTTGTTTTAATTGTGACTTTAAACTATATATATGTATGATTATTAAAGTGTCACGCTCACTCGAGCAGAATGGCAAATAAAGGTAGGTCAACCGAAACTACGGAACTTTATGTATATACTTTTTGCCAACTAAAGTTTAAAGCTGTAATGGTTCAGTGGGATGGTGTGTGGATAGTGTTGATGATAGTGAGTTCAATCTCTATTAGAGGGATTAATTACTATAATTTTTTCGTGATATGGCGAGCCAATGCGTTAAGTTTCCATAAAAAAATAATGTATTGTCATTGTTTTATAGTAACAAAAATTGTACTTAAGGTTTCATAATTTGAAGAATAAATTAAGGTAGAGATAGTAAAAATTAGTACCTATATAAAATGTTAATTTAAGTTGTTTTTTGTGCATAGATAAATAGAGAATAACTGCCATATCTTTTTTTCCATTTTCCGCAATTTTTAGCGTTCCGTACATCAAAGGGAAAAATGGAACCCTTACAAGATCACTTTGTTGTTCTTTTGGTGTTTGACAAGACCATTCTTCTATCATTCAAGGTTAATAAATCAAGGTTATGAGTTAACGTAATAAAAAGATACGAGCATTTTTTCATTCTTTTTTTCCTGCATTTTGTATGAACTACGCCTCGTAATGAAAATCTAAATATAGTATTTCTCGTAGATCTACAATTATGAAGTTTGGCAAGGAGTGAGTTCTTCAATTAATAAGTTTATGGATTTTATTGTCCTGTTGGATATCAACCTGTATTTTTTATTTTTACTCATTAATTCGCCAAAAAAAAAATTATTAAATCTTTATCCGCTCTTATATTTGTTTTAAGTTATTCTGCAAATAAATGTATTTGTTTTAATTTTTTTGATAAAATTAAATAAACTAATTCTTTAAATATTCGATTTTGACACCGAATATTTAAAGAATTAATTTATTTATAAAATAGCGTATACTATTAAAATACCATTTGTTATGACTAACGACTTCCAATACACTAATAGCCTGGAAAATAAGCTTATAACAACATCGCTTGATTATGTAAAATAGTGCTTAATTGAAATGAACGTTAAAGGGCGTGAGTTTTAAGAGTTCAATTATCGTATTGACTGATGTGAAGTGATTTTCACTTAATATATTTACATATTTTATAGCTTCATTTTTTGGATGCTAAGGTACTAACCGTCCATCCAAGAGGTCATTGGGG
>FAPY01053440.1:0-10775 GCA_900067975.1 Heliconius heurippa
AAGTAACACTGCCTTCTGTATCCGATATTTTGTATTATTATTATTGCCCAAAATCTATTCGTAGACATGTAAACACAACTTATTTTACTTGGATTTTGTAATGCATAACATAAAATAGAAATAAGTCTTTAAATTAAGGCCCAGAATAGAAAAGGCTTGTCAAATATAAGCAGCGATGATTTCTATTAGAACACTTCTGTTAGTACACACCTAAGGATGATTCAACGATTGAACCGATTTATCACACAGTTGTAATGCATGCTCGTACCTTTGTGAAACAATTTACGATACCAACATTTGAATGGCTAAAAACTTCTGTTGGTTACATTTAATAGCTTATAAAATATTTCATAGTATGCCAACAGGTGTGACGGCCCCAACTCTATCATAAATAATAATTATCACTTTTAATACTCTCCTATATTAGTATTGTGATATTTCTTTTGTTTTACTTTTGAACATTCATTTACATGAAATAACACGGTCACCAGTAACACCGACAAGTACTAATAATCGACACTTTTTTAACGTCCAAAATAAAGATTTATATATATATTTTTACAAGCTTTTTTTAAATTGTGAATACTAAAATCAAAAACACAAATGTAAAATTTAGACTACAAACTCTTGGGTAGTATAAAGTGATATGATTTACTGAATATTGGAGCCTGGTCTTTGTTACTCCTCAAGTATTTTAGTGCGGTCATGAGCGTGAAGGCCACAAGCAATGTGGTCGTAAAGCATTGTTTATGTCAGTCTGTTTCAGACACTCTTACTTTAGTGTCAATTTTACAGCCCAATACGAGTTATTCTTTACAAGAATTTAATTTTACTTTATGTTTTTACACACGCGCCAAGAGATATAAAAGAAAATTTTAAGTTGTAGAATCCAGAATACAGACTCTTTAGTTGTAAAATCCCGACCTATATTGAATTAGTAACTCTTGTTCGCAAAAAAACTCTTATTTTGTTCATAGCCACAGTGTTAAAATATAAGATTAAGACTAGATTAAGATTATATTTAATATTTAGAAATATTAAAAATATATGCGTAGTCCATGAGAATTACTTTTATAGAAAGCAATTTGCATAACCATTTAAATAGTATAATTGAGATGCATATGTTTGATTGTGAATCTTGCATGTAGGTCATCGGGACACGGTCACTGCGGGCATCGGCCGTCCTCGATATCGGCAAATTGATCCTCTTTGTTAACAACGCGTTCACCACATGTGCTGTTGTCAAAAGTGAGAATTGATAAGCCGTAGATCTCTTACGAATGCTGCTTTTAATAAGAAACTTTACATTTCTATTTTTATTTCTTATATTGAGGAGGAATATTTAATTTTAAAATCTTATGTTATCGCTATTATTAAATAATATAATTTACATTGTTAACTTTATATAATAATAAAGAAAGAAAAACTTAAGTAAAAATCTTAAGTTCCGTGTATAACAGCTTTCTATACCATTGTCTTTAATATTTCTTTTTAAATATCTGCAATGTAACACGTTACTTTTGATAGGTAAGTAAATACAAAATGGGGTAAATATAAGCAATATTATGCATAGGATATCCGGAATTCCAATTACTATTCTGCCCTTAATACTGGATAATCCTTGAAATTGATCCAAGTTATTGGTAATTCCTCTAGTTTATATTTCTAAGACGATTTTCCGTGACCTACATAGCTATTTATAGGGCTTCTTAAATTATATACATACATATTATATTATGTATATATACCAATATTACTTAATGGTATAGAAATAAACTGTTAATCATTTGCTTAAATGGTTTTATGCATAAAATATCTATTGCAATAATAATAAAAAAATTGTGCAAGTATGAATAACCTAAATAATAGCCATCTTATACAATTATAACTTTGTGTAAAAATATCATTCATATTAACCTCAATACCTACTTTTAAAATTTCCGTATTATTATTAAGTATAAATAATTGTGAATATTTTTTCGCTTATATAACAAATATATATATTTTTGCTTTTTAAGTCTTTTTGACATTTTTTTCTATTTTACCATAATTTCACAACGGTGAATAAGATTAAAGAAGAATGAATGTTGATGTTTCTTTTAATTACATTCATTATATTCATGGGAATATTTTATATTTTTTAATTGAAATAAATAAAACTGTTTAAAATTACAGAATACTGTATTGATAAGGATGGGTGATTTGAGAAACTTATAATGATAGACTTTTTAATGATTGAAATTATTCTTTTATGTTAATTATTTATTATTTTGTTTCAGATATTGGGAATGTTCCAATCTATAAATTTGACCTTCCTTCCACCGGAACAGACGTCCAGGTGATTATTTTACTTTTAAATTAATCTAATATTTATATTACAATTAATCTTATTTATTTAATAGTATAAGATAGCGGAATAGCTTCTACTTGGCGTAATGATTTCGAGTTTGATTCTCACTATGGGCAATGAAATATTTTAATTTTTCTCTTCCTTTCTTCCTCTTGCAAGAAGGCGCGACGTTAAGTTCCGCCATTCAACACAATATGTCTCGTATTAGGACGAAAGCGAAAATCGGAGTGTATTGATACTAAGTTTTCTATGATTAGCCTGTTATGCGAGATTAAACTATTATTAAGTAGTCGTAATGAAAAAAAATTGAATCACTTCATATATTTCAAAAAATATAAATATTTACCTTTATCTATATAAATACCCTTATCTATCTACTAACCGAAAAATATAATTAAGTGTTCTGACATTATTCTATATTAAGAAAAATAAAGTAAAAAGTCTTTTTTTTTACAAAGTAGTGCAATTTCTTAATGACGTGTAAAATGAGATTAGAATATAAAATGAGAAGGGCGCTTTGTGATTTCAGTCCCTTTTGTAGTCTCTTTACCAAGTCACCCTTCTATGGAAATTCCAATATCAACAAATGAAACATCAAACTGTGTGATAAAATATATTTACTTTTTTATGCACCTGCTTCTTCTGTAGAAATAAAGATTATGGACGTCAAGACAACACTTTATGTTGATAGCTCAATATTGTTCGTTGTAGCTACTTTATTTCAATTTAATAATAAATAGAGCTTTTTAATAACTGTCCTTATTGTACCTTTGATGAAATAAATAGGTAATATAAGCTTAGTTGAAGAATTATATATTATTAAAACAGCCATATTGCTACTAAACATTTTATATATTTTACATGTAGTTATAGATATTTTACTTTAAATAATTCAGACAGAACTATCAGCTTTGGGACTTCGTGATGTAGTGTTGCAAACCTGACCCCTAGAAATACTTCATTTTATGGCTAATGCAAATCTAAAAAAATATATGGATACTTGAATAGAGCAAAATATTTTTGTTAAAATGGAAAATTAATTTATACATATTAAAATGAATAAAGTTTTCTTATTTTGAGAATATCAACATGTTTGATGTTTTCCAACCAAAAAAATCTAATTTCTGCATTTACTTAGCTAAATGTAAGTAATGATCCCATAAGTAGTGATCTATAGTTTATATAATACTTTAGGTACTACACAATTGTTAATGTATCGAAAATTAATTTCAATAGATATTTACAAGACTTTACAGTTGTTTTGCTTACGTATTTCAACCTCATAAAAATATCTATCTTCTTTGGAAATAAAATTTCCAAATTAAAGCACGGAAGCAACAGATCTGTTTCCTTATAAACTCCATTAACGGATACATAAATCAACAGTTAATATAATTATTATAGGAGACACGTGTTATCTAGGATAATAGCGAAATCGCGTGTCCCGTCAAATAATCGCGAACGTTTCACACGATTACACATTAAGCTATAAGTGTATCTATCTTAAATGCTAAATCTGCTTTATGTATGTATATATTAACGTAATGGCAGTGCTAAATACAAACTAACGTGTTTGTAATCATGGTAATACTATAAATAGTCTATTAATTTGTGGTTCTAACTTTAGATTATAGAGTTATAGTGAAGATGACTAGGATATCTGTTTACATTTCTGTGTTGATTAAATATGATTCAAATTTTAAACTTTAAGAATAAACGAGATAGAACCGTGACGCTAGGGGAAAAGTGACTCAACAAATATTTTAGGTATAGAATGTGGTTTAAATTTAAATTTTTGTCTTTAGTTTGTTTTCTAATGAAACATTTGGCACTCTAGTTTCGGCAATTCTTAATTTATTATTAATAGCATAAAAAAACAGTTGTGTCTTTATGGTACAATTAAAAATGTGGATTGTCAAATACTTAAGGTTCCGATCTGTATATTAATCTTCGTAGATAAAATTCTATATTCAAAACATTACATTTTTTGCGTATTTAAATTGGGCAAGTTATCAAAGAAAGACTACCGGAGCCACTGAATGCGGGTAAATTTTTCACCCGTGAACAGTTTTGACTAACTTACCATACTTCATTTGAAGGCACTTGGCATTAAACTTTTTTTAATAGAGCTTTTAAAGTTTCAAATTGAGTAGGTGATAGAGAATGTTAATTAGGAAAGGAGAAAATATTTATGCTTGGCTTTACCAAAAACCCTTAAATTGTATGTAGTGAACAACAAAACCATATTTTTTAAAATTGCAACAGTTTCATGAAGTTTAAAATATTTTTTAATTTTAATATAAAAAAGAAGCTACGATTACTAATGAAATAGTTGTGTAATTTAATAAACTGCAACAGTAACAATACTGCAATATTGCAATTATTTCCAAATAGTTAGTAATTGTGTTAGTGAATATAACAATGAGTGTTTAGTGCAATTCAGTTACCTAGTTGAAATAATTAATAATTACCATACATTACATGAATAATTACCAAAATAATTTCAATTTCAACCTGGCAACATATTTTATTTACTTAATTGTCTTTAAAATAGGAACACACACACACATTTAAAATAAGAACACTGCAATCTTTCTGGAACATTTAACTGAGCATAATACCAAAACAATTGACATAATATGTATAATTTTATCAACAAGGTATATGTTTATTTATTAGTATATTATAGTTAAAAATAATAACCTATTTAAAAACAACAGCCATATTTCAAAAATAATCACCTATTTTAAAAAAAACTGCTTAATTTTATTAACACAATTGCTCCAAAGTCCTTGATTGAGGTTGAAAACTTGTCTAAAACAAACAAACAACGCTTCATTAATTATCCGTCCACTCTCCGTCAGCTCGGAGTATACCTTCACTTGAAGATGTCGTGTAAATAGATGCATCGTTTCGACACTGAAATATTCTCTCGTGGCAATCCGTCAAGCTCTCAGAATTGATTGCTGATTAAACTGCGAAATTACCGCTTTTATCTACAAGAGAAATGGTTCACAGTGAATAGACGAGACAACGTAGGTAACTTAATTTATGCTTTATAAATTATTAAATTTATTATTTTATTTATATTTTCTGTTTGTTATATTAGTTTTGTTTTAAGTATTTCCTTAGAATCATTCAATAACTAGTATGGTGGTAATTACGCTTTATCTACCAAGTCAACAGAAAAGAGACAATCCATTTTATAAATTCTTTTAGAATCCTCGTCTTATGCACGTAATACCAAACTCCTAAATTAATAAATATTTTTTTAATATTTATGCCGAAAATTTATTTATATTTTAGTGAAAAATAATAATCTATTTTATAATAATGTTTATTGAGGTCATTTGTTGCTTAACGTTGAATAAATCTCAGTGCTGCTGCAGCTGCAGTCAAGTAAAAATATATTTTATCATTCGTAAATAGACTGCATTCATTAGTATGAAAATAATATTTAACGTTATTTTTATTTCAACTCAATCGTAATGAATACCCACCATTGTTTGAATCTTTTCATTTATAAAGAATAAATTATTAATAAAACAAATTTTATTTATTGTAAGCTATCATTTTCTTTATTTATTCCAAATGATTTATTTTTATTTCCCTGCTCTTGTGAGACAAATTACAGCGTTGAGTTCCGCCCCGTTCAAGTTCAATTCCTAGAATTCAGACGCAAGTGACGCAAAAAAGCCAGTAGGCCAGGCCAAGTATTAAATGTATATATTAAGTACCTGCATAAAATAATTGTTTAATTAAATATTTATTTCATAAATATCTCGTTCATTTGCTTAAAATCTGGGGACCCCTGAACATTCAGGGAATTTAGCGCCCCAATTTCGTGTTCCAATAGCCAAAAATAAAACAACAATTATATTTTATTAATAAAGTTATTGGCATCGATTGAGTTAAATTTTGAACTTTGAATGAATTAGTAATTTACAATGAAAAAAAAATATATTCACAAATGTACTAAACTTCACTAATATTATGAATATGAAAGTGTGTTAGTATAGATTTTTGTTCCACTTTCAAAGAAAAACTACCGAACGGATTTCAGGCACATTTTATTTCATTCATAAAATGAAATAATTACCTAATAATATTAAAATTAGACATCCATTGTGTAAGTAACTGTTATACAATAAATGTCTGCAACACATGATATGGTTGGTTGATTTATTTTCTCACGGGCAAAACCACAGTATAAAATATATTTACCAACATTATTAGGTAAAAGAAATTAGGTCGAATTTACGGTCGATTTAATTTCATATATCGCCTGTCTAATATAAGATAGGGGCGATCGCGTTTGTATTTAGTGGAGGCAAAGATGTGGAAAAAGACTGTGAACATCTTAACGTTAATGGATGGTTTGTTTTTTTGCAGAGCGTGGGCGTGAGATGGCACGCGCGGGTATGCTGCAAAGGGGAGGAAAAAATGGCGCTGAGTAAGTATCTTATACATTGCACAGGAAACGTCCTGTCACCAACTTATATAACTTCTTATTAGACGTCATAATAATTAAAATCTAAAAAGAATACAAAACAGTATTATACGTATCCATTTCGCGGAGAGAATATAATTTTATATGTATAAATTACACATTTAGTTAATAAGTTACGTTCCATTCATTGCGTCGAGAAAATGGAAATAAATCCGCTTTCATCACAAAGTACTCGAGTGACGAAGCCTCAGCACAAACGGAGACCCGGGGCGTCGATGAGCGTCAGGTGCAAGGCTGATAGGGCTATTACCCGTTGTAATATTTTTAATGACTCCTTAGATCCAGGTGGCTTTTCTTCGTTTTTAAATAAAACTTCTGTCATCTTCATAAACAACTACTATCATTACCGATAAGGAAAAGCTATATTGCTATTGCTATTTAATTTTTCTTTAAAGATAATTATTTTCCATTCTAGCAGTAGAAGAATATTAACGGAAAACATTTTCTTCGGCGTAGGAATAGGAGGGACCGGATGGGTCATACCCACCCCAGACTTTAACATAAGTCCAATAATAAATAACAAAAAGATAATAATATGAAAAGAAAATATCTGTAGATACGCCCAGTTAGTAGTTATACTTCTATCTAGACGCTTTATTGTAAACTTTGCAGACGAATCCCAAACGTGCGCTTCGTTTCTAGATTCAATTATTCAATAGGTATAAATGAGTACGCAAGGGATTTCAACTGTATTACTAAGAAAAAAATCACGTCCATTATTTTTTTTAGTTAAAACTATTATAAACAACAGGTTCACGGAAACGTATGTTCAAAATAAACACATAATATTTAGTTCATATGTCTATTCTATCAAAGCTAAAAGCACTTCACTTTTGAAATTCCACTTACTCGATGCAGTCAAAGTGAACTCGACAATACGTTGTTCTATTTAATATTAAAGGCTATCACAAAGTTGGCCCTGGCTTGGTTAAGCCACTTATTTCTGTTGCGATGCAACTTTGTCAATGTTGGGAGTGCTCATAACACTGGTGCCCAGTCCACCCACGACCTCTACGTTTTACGATTTCTCACCTCTTACGACCCTCTCCTAGACCAACTTTAAATTGTCCGCTGAAACTTTACTTGCCACTTAAATGATCTTTATTTGTTCAATTCAACTTTAACTTTTGTTTCTATATATTAAACTTTCTTTCTTCGTCTGAGTGAATATAAAAAAAATATGTTGAAGTAACGCAACATAAAATAAGACATAGTTTGAAATATCAAGGGAGCGTCCCACATTTTAATATCAAATGAGGACGTGAAAATAAAGCTCTTGTTATGGCAATGCCGATGAAGTGTTGAGAGGGTGGATATTTATTATGAATGACACAAGGCTTATTTAATAAATATTTCTACATGGAAATACATTTTTATAATGTCTTTTATCACATTTATGATATTTAAATTATATAAATATTTCGCATATCGTTGGCCTAGTAGGCTACCTAGTACTCAATAGTTTTGTGTTAAATATTAAATCGTAAAGCTAAAAAAACATTATTGTTTTTTAACAAAATAATTATATAAAAGATTAATAAAAATATAAAAATATTTAGTTTGTACTTTATTTATATACAGTTAATAAAATATGAATAAATCGCTTTTGTTATCTAAAGTACGTATCTGCCTCTGGGGCAACAACGGCGGGATAATCCTTTAAGAAACGTGGCACAGGTCACTTATATTGACGGGTTAGAAGTAGATCACTGTCCCGTAAAAGTTTCGGACATTGCCCATGAGCCCATTGCCGTACCGATCAAAGCTCTTCTCTTACAAGGGATCGTAAAATTCTTCAAAAAGCGTTTTAACGTTGTGAAACCAACATTCTTTCAATATTATATACAATATCTATTTATAGCGAATACACTATACTAAAATATATAATGAATTCTCATTAAAAATACTAATGGATCCTCATCTTAAAACATGAATACAACAAATAAAATGACAAGTACTATTGCATATACATGTCCTAAGAGTTAAAAAGCTCCTAAACCGACATCAAACCTACTAAAACAAAGTAAATGCCGCCATCTAGCAATGTAATTTCATCTTAGATATGCCACCTCATAAAATATACATATCTTCGCGACTTGACATCTGAGCTTTTCACTCTGTGATTCTAGTTTTAAATGCATACATTTTACTATCTTGAGCGTTAATTCAACGCGAAGGAACACGTTTGCTACAAGATAATTAATTGTACCCCTTACAAAATTGTTCAAAATTGTTGTTTAAATTATAAGAATGTTATTTCTGGTATACTCTTGGGTGTTTATCGTTGAATATCTTATATAAAATATGCTATATTTAATTTACTGCTTAACAAAAAAAATTTACAATTGACATATTTCAGATTTTTTTAATTAATAAAAAATATTTTTTACCTAAACGAAAACTACATGTTACTGATTTAGTACTACAGATCTACATAAAACGAACGACATATACATACTGTATAGACATAAAGAATGATACATATATTTATATGCATATGAGTTTTCATAATAATATTAAAATATATTTATTATTTATATGCATTTACATACACAACTCTTGTCGCTAGCTCAGCTGTAGCGCCTGTAGCTCGCGAGCTGAATTTGTAAGCTTCACGTAATTTTACTGTTCACTGTAGCGAATAGCTCAAAGCGTTTACTTAGCGATTATGGAAGCTAACAAATTAAATTTTACACTTCAAAAAAACTATTATATGTTCTTTATTGTGTTACTTAACGTTAACTATTTTATTAAGTGAAGTTTCTTAAAATTACAGGAAAAATAGGAAATATTGAAATAACATATATTTCTTATTTATTACTATGATACTTTGATATCCTTTTGTAATATCCAAATTAACTATCTTAAAATATAACATTTCTACATCAACAGTTCTACTTATTACACCTACACACCTCTTATAATACGCTGTAATGTCTTTCCAGGAGCTATTTTCATTAAATCGATATTCTCAGAGGGAAGAAGTAACTAATTTCAATTCCACGCAAAACCTCTTCATTTGAATATTCATATTTCATCTTCTATCTACTCGATTCGTGAGATAGAATTATACATCGAAATATCTAGTAAGAAGGGATCACGATTTGGGCCTCTTTCAATTTTGCCGATTGCACACGACGACGTAATTTCCGACGTCTGAGAGCAATCATTTTTATTATTTACGTTTTTCCATATATAATTTTTAGTACATGTGACATAAGTTACATGATTTTTATGTTACTATAACTTTAAATTAGACTTAAACTCTATAGTTTAAGTTATAGTTTAAGGTATTACTATTAATAGTGGACTAAATGGTAGGACCTTCTACCTAATAGATAAGTATGTTATATTACATGTTTTTGTACCTAAGCAAAAAAAAGTTACGCCATCCCGGTAGAGTAGTGTTCTTAGATTCGATCGACATTCGGGGAACATTTTATTTAACTTATTGTCATTTCGGTGCGCTAGTGATTGGTCAGAAGTCTCGAATTTCGACGGAAAAAAGCAGCGTCTTAACATTTGGTTTTCTATACGTTTATTATTTTTCTTTGTTACATTATTTATTACAATGTTAAAGGCAGTTTTATTATATGGATATATTCATAGCCATTGGTTGTCTGTCTGTCTGTCAAACTATTCTAAATTAAGAGAGTTTTCAAAGTTATACAACGTGAAAGCATGTAAGTGAAAATCTGTTTACTGATATAAGAAAAGGGCAACAAGATCTAATCCATTCTAGCGAGGGCTCGGTCAATTTGTTTAGGATCTTAGATGTTACCCATTTCGTAGAATGTATTTTATTCACTCACTTAATACTTCAAACTCAATTTTCTACATACAACATTATTCTTATATATTTCATCGTACGTTTTTGTTCGTATCTTATATTTTTTATCAACTTCACGCTGTGTC
>FAPY01053452.1:0-14323 GCA_900067975.1 Heliconius heurippa
TTTACTGGTTGCTACATAGCAACGGTATCATCTAGTATTGAATCTATTTGTATGATTTCATATCAGTAAGGAAAAAATGCTAAAATGTGTTACTTAAATTAATTTAATATGCGATATCCATATATAATATCGTATTTGTAAAAACTAACTAAAATCAAGTAAATTCATATTTTAATTCTCCTAATACAAAATTGTAATTAATTCAATCCGTAAGTGTAAGTAAAGTAAGTGTTGAAGGTAATAAATATTTAAATCAATAATTTTATTATTAATAATATACACAAAATTGTATATATAAAATATAAACCATACTTATTTTTATTTATTATTGAAATTTAGCAAAATCGTAATATAACCTTTTGAAACTTCCGAGGAAACTATAATACGTTTTGTATCGCTACTTCTCACTAGATGGCTCTATGAGTTTTAAAAGTAAGCAAGAACTTACGAGTAGCGGGCGAGGGGAGGTGGGGTGGGGGGCTACTTGCGCGTCCCTACTGCCGCCTCCATGAGCCAAGCGCTACGCTTGACAGTCACAACGCATTCGCGCCGTGGAGAGGACGCGTCACAATCTGCGCTGAGCTTTCACACACGCAAAATAATTTTCATAACAGAAAACTGCCAAACTATCATATCGTATACAAGTGTTACAAGTAATTTCTTTATTGACAACATCTAATGGACTTTAAAGTTGTTATGGACATTCCTATCAAGAAATGCCCGCAAGTTTTTCTCCAGCGTTAAATTGTGCTACGTACTTTGTTTCGGAAATGGTGATATCGACCCACGGGGAGTGTTTATGAGACGTTTTATAGTGGAATGAAATATCTGTGATAATGTATGCTGTAACGGCTGTGTTGTGTGCGCTCCTGCATGTAGGATGGACGGTGTCGCCGTACGGCTCGGACAAGTGCGTTCGAGTAAACGACCGGGACTCTGAAAGCAGCGTTATATGTAAAGTCAGAACTTTGGATGGCGATGGCAGCAGTATATCTTCAGTACGCCCAGAAACAAGTAGATTAACTATAGAATGTAATCATCTGTTGTTATTCGAAAGCTCGTTAAGAGCACATTATTTTAGTCCAGTGATGGGATTGACAGATTTGAATATAGAGAACTGCAAACTATTAACACTTACGGACTATATTTTCCAAGATTTGAATAAATTAAGACGACTTAAACTTCGCTCAAAGAACTCTGAGTGGAGTCCTACCAAGAACTTGGAGCTAACTTTGAACTCTTTCAATGGATTATCCGAACTGCAGTCGTTAGATCTCGCTCAAAATAACATAAAGTTCGTCCCATCCAGAGTGTTCTGTTCATTGGAAAATTTAAATACGTTGAATTTAACACAAAATAGAATAAGGACCGTTGGGCAAATTGGTTTTGGACACGCCTGTGGCTCTAGTTTACATACATTAGACTTGAGCCACAATGAAATAAAAAGATTGCCCGAGGACTCTGAACTGTTGAAATTGAGAAGCTTACAACACTTATACTTACAGCATAATAATATAACTGACATATCAAGTGAAGCTTTTAATGGCCTAGTTTCTTTAAGAGTATTGAACATATCACATAACCGTTTACACACGTTACCAGAGGGAATATTTGCTTATTCTAGAGAATTAAGAGAGATTTATCTTAATGATAATTCACTATTTGAGCTCGCGGGGGGTATATTTCACCGCCTGGAACAACTAATCGTCTTGGATCTCTCCAGTAACCAACTTACGAGCAGCCATGTTGACGACGGGACATTTTTGGGACTAATACGACTTATAGTATTAAACTTATCTAACAATGCCCTAACAAGACTAGATGGAAAAACATTTAAAGATCTCTTTGTATTGCAAATTTTAAATTTGAAGAATAATTCGATTGGATATATAGAAGATAACGCTTTCTTGCCTTTATACAACCTGCATACTCTTAATTTGGCTGAAAATCGCCTCCTTACAATAGATGAAAATTTGTTTAATGGTTTATTTGTTTTAAGTAAATTAACATTAAATAATAATTTACTTGTTAATGTTGATAGAAAAGCCTTTAAAAATTGTTCCGATGTTAAAGAACTGGACTTAAGCTCAAATCAGTTATTAGAGGTTCCCGACGCACTATGGGAGCTTCCGTTTTTAAAAACTCTTGATTTGGGTGAAAATCAAATATCAACTTTCACAAATGGATCATTTAAAAATCTAAACCAATTGACTGGACTGAGATTAATCGATAATCAAATCGGAAACTTAAGTGTTGGGATGTTTTGGGATCTACCAAGCCTACAAGTTTTGAATATAGCGAAGAATAAAATCCATTTAATCGAAAGAGGTACTTTTAGTCGGAACGCACAGCTGGAGGCAATACGATTAGATGGAAACTTCTTGACGGACATCAACGGTGTCTTTTCAACGCTGGCGAGTCTTTTGTGGCTCAATCTATCAGAAAATCATCTAGTGTGGTTCGATTACGCGTTTGTGCCTAGTAATTTAAAGTGGTTGGACATTCACGGTAATTTTATTGAACACTTGGGTAACTATTATAAGTTGCAAGATCAAATTCATATAAAAACTTTAGATGTTAGTCATAACAGAATTATGGAAATATCGCCTTTAGCTATACCTAACAGTGTAGAATTATTGTTTATAAATAATAACTTTTTGAATAACATTCATGTGAACACATTCTTTGATAAAAAGAATTTAACTCGTGTGGACATGTACGCTAATGAAATTGTACATTTAGAATTAAATAGTTTACGTTTATCGAATGTGCCCGCGAACAAATCTTTACCTGAGTTTTACATCGGTGGTAACCCATTCCAATGTGACTGTAATATGGAATGGCTGCCGATCATAAACAATATGACTGCCATGAGGCAGTACCCGCGCGTGATGGACTTAGAAAACGTTTTGTGTAAAATGACGAACACTCGTAGTGGAACTCATGTGCCCTTAACAAACCTTCGAACATCGGACTTTTTGTGTGAGTATGAGACTCATTGTTTTGCTATCTGTCATTGCTGCGATTACGACGCGTGTGACTGTGAAATGACCTGTCCACAAAATTGTACCTGCTACCACGACCCGTTATGGAACACTAACGTGGTTGATTGTTCCGGCCAGTCGTCCATGGAAATACCACACAAGATACCAATGGACGCAACCGAAGTATTTTTAGATGGAAACAATATTAGAGAATTACAAAATCACGTTTTCATTGGAAGACAAAAGATGCGCTCTCTCTATGTAAATAATAGCAACGTCGATAATATACAGAATAGAACGTTTGCTGGCTTAAACAACTTACAAATACTTCATTTAGGAAACAATAAATTAAAGGAATTAAAAGGATATGAATTTCATCAACTCAGTAACCTAAAAGAATTATTTTTACAAAATAATCTGATAAGTCATATCGCTAACATGACATTCATGTCATTAAGATCTTTACATACTCTACGTCTTGATGGAAACAGACTGGTGGATTTTGGTATTTGGAGCTTTAATAATAACCCTAATTTAAAAGCTTTATCTCTTGGCAACAACCTATGGTCATGCAAGTGTCGTTATTTGCAAGAATTGACTGCATATCTTGCTGAAAACGCGCAAAAAATTATTGACATAACGGATATGTGGTGCTGGAATGGAGATGCGAAGCCGCCACAGAAAAAAGAACTTAATTTGAACGGTACTGCCTGCAGCGATTATTACGCTGATAATTCAGTCATCGGAAACATGTTGGTGTCGAACTATGTTCCCATGATGGTCTTAACTCTTACCGGCTTTATGTTAATTTTATTGGCCCTTGTCGTATTATTTCTTTTTAGAGACTCGTTACGTGTATGGCTTTATACTAACTGTGGAATTCGAGTTTTTTCATTCTCTGAGGCATATGAAGAAAGTGAAAAGTTATATGATGCATATGTTTGTTATAGCCCTAAAGATGAAGAATTTGTAATTCAGTCATTAGCTAATGAATTAGAAGGTGGCAACCGCCCATATCATCTTTGTTTGCACTATAGAGATATTCCACACCACGGTGCGCAATACATGCAATGTGCACCGCCAGTAGCTGAAGCCGCAGAGGCGTCTAAAAAGATTATTCTAGTATTAACACGAAATTTTATGCAAACAGAGTGGTCTCGATATGAATTTCGACAAGGGCTACACGAAGTTCTCAAAGGCTGTATTCATAAACTAATTTTTATTGAAGAATGTTCGGTAGTAGGAGACGCCATTTGTGATCCCGATTTACGACCCTATCTCGAGACGAGATCTCGTTTGCGTTGGGGACAAAAGAGGTTTTGGGAACGCCTCAGGTACATAATGCCGGATACCTCACATCCAAGCCACAAAACACGATCGCACAACTATAGAAAAAATATAAATACGTATACGTTAGATTCTTCCGTGCCTAACGGAGGGAATCGAACAATGAGTTACTTAGATAAGTCACCAGTGTTAGGTAATACTGGACAAGGAGCGAGTGCACCTCCTGAATATAGTACAGAAGTGCGGCAATCGCCATCAGCTGTCAGACAAACACAGGCCGTGGCTTACGGCCCTGACGGAAGACCTATATCAGATCATATCTACTCGTCGATAGATTCTGATTACTCTTCATTAGAGCAAGGCATGGCACCAGGAAGGCGACGAGATATGCGACAATGGTCAACCCCGCCGCCTCTTGTGGACACGGGCAACTCCGTGCAAGCGTACCTAGTCTAGACGGGCTAAAGCCCACTTCCAGTCACATTGTAAATAGTTATAGATGTTGATATTAGAACGCTGTAAATATTGTAATTATTAGTTGTAAGTGCTATACCAAAATTTATGTAAGTGAACTTACTATTGCCTGTCGTTATCCTGCGTTAGGTTACGTATTAAAATTTTAAAGACTGCTCTAGCAAATAAATATTGTAAATAGCAAAAACAAGTGATCATACTATATTAAATATCATTAATATGGCGTTATTTATACAATATAAAAGAATAAAGTGATGAAGATTTTTAACACAGTTTTTTATTCACAATCCCTAATATATTGTACGAGTATATAAATAAAACCGTTCACAGAAACTTTCTGTTCACTAGATATAAAAATGGTAACGTTGCATTGTTTAATTCTTTCTCACAAATAGTGCTTTAAAAGTAAAACTTTAAACATTAATTGTTAAATTTAACGTGTTACCATTTTAAGAATAACTTTCAGTACATTGAAATACATCTGTAACACTTTAAAAGATAATAAAAATAATATTAAGGACAAAAAAAACATAGCAAAAGTACCTACTAGTTATTTTAAAATAACATAATTAACTAATATGACATATTTTGATAACTGTAATAAATGTGTGCTTAAAAAAAATTAACCCGTTCAAAGGAAGTTTATAAAGTTATTAAAAAATACTAAGAACTTTAAATATGTAAAAAATAAACTATCCAATTCTACAACACCATTTAAAACATCATTTTCTCATTTACTTTTGTATGGGAAATTATTCCTATGAGTAATAGTTAATTATTTTCGAATTAAAAGTAAATTATTTTAAAACAACGTAATTATACAATTAAGTAATTCTGGAACGAGGTTGAAATAGCCACTTTTAATTGCTTTATTTATTTCATGTTTTGGTTAAATTTGTTTTACTTAACGCTAGTTAGTATAATTTGAAATTTCGTTAGTTCTGTATTTGTATACTATAATATTATTAAATAATGAACTTTGTAGCTAGTATCAGACATATTTTAATAATTCTTCAACATACATATGTTATGACCTTTCTAAATAATATAATACTCTCTGACTAATATCTCAGGTAAAACTTTCTTAGAATTAAAGAAATAAATCAATTGTTAGTGCTATAGCGTAAAGGAACTGTCAGTTCTACTTATTGTTTCTTTTTACATTAGAATAGTTAGAAAGCAATTTATATTTTTCATGTTTTGTTTATTTAAATATATTTTTTTAAACATAAATATATAACTCCAAAACATTTAAGTAAAAAAAGTCAAATTCATTAATATAGAATATTAAATACAACGTTTCATATAATTTTACACCTTAAATTAACATTTTAGTTGAGATTGAATCCAATCTGTCAATATCAAAAGATTAAGCTCAAATAGGTTTTCTTCTTTGTCCATAAACCGGACGCGGCATCCGCCGCCGCACGTGAGTTGAGTTTAGGCGTAACACAAACTTACGCTTGCTTGAATATTAAAATGAGGACAAGTATTTAGACGCGGGTTTTCTTAAGGATTTTTAATTTATTATGCATATTTGTTTGGATAATGTAAGTTAATGTAAGCATAATTTATTATGCATATTTGTTTGGATATGTAAGAAATTTTGATAATTTATACATTGTCTTAATTGTCGAGCAACATACGGCACGTTTGAAAATGAAGTTTTAAAAGAAAAACAAAGAAATTATATTTTTATTCGTAATTACATTATTTCATCTAAATTATTGCTAATAAAATAATTTTGTTTAGAAAATTGACACAATGTGAGGTATCAACTTAATGAAAGCTTTATGAAAAAAAAAAACAAAAATCAAAATTAACGTTTCCACGTATACAATATTTATAGGTGAAATATTTACATATTTAATATAATTTTTTATACTGCAGAACCATTTAAAATATGAAAATACTTCTATACACACATATACATTTAAATCTTTACCATACTTACGGACGGACAATGTTTTCCAATAGTATTATTTGAATGGCCCATCGTTCAAGCAGCAACGACGCTAACGCCAGGAGTTATGGCCGTGATCTGCAATTGCATTGCCAGTTATTAGCTGTTCCCCGTATATCGCCACCGTTACTTGTTATTCAAAGTATCTATTAAGTTCCTTTCTGTAATTCTAAGTTAGTCATAGAGGAAGTTGTGTTTATGTACCAGTGAAAGGCTTTTAGATTATATTATTATGATATATTTTTCTGTTTATAATTGCCTACTTTCTCTACTTTGCTACGCCATTATGGTTTATTAGGGATGTGGCATATAGCACGATAGTCCTGAGTGCAAATTATGCAATATTTTAAAAATAAAAGTAAATAATCGAATGATTTGTGTGTGAATATACATACTAGCTGTAAACGTAGGAAAAAAGTAAAAATACAAAAATATATAAATTTCATTATATTACGTACTAATACAATATCATAAAAATATTCTTATTGCATTGCCATATAAATATGTATTTATTTTTTACATATATTTACATAAAAGAACATACGTAACAACTGAAAATTTTAAACACATGAAAAATCAAGATTAAAATATTTTATATACTTATTGTTTATTTAACTTCAAATCTAGTAAAAATAGTTCAAGTTAAGATTAGACGATAACGAGGTCAATAATAGAACATGTAATACAAAGAGTCTGTTATGAATATAAATGTAACTCGAAACCAAGGGGCCTTCGAGCACTTGAACTTGTTATAACCATTTATAGAAAACATGCATTATTTTTTTTAATAAAATAAGTTTAAAAATAAACTATATGGTTAAACATACTTATAATGAAAAGCATAATGCAAGAAATTTATCTTTAAAAACTAGATAGTAAGAAGAATATTTGAGCGTGATAGGTAAATAATTCCATTTTATGATTATATAATATTCTTTTAAATATATAACTGAATAATATAATTAAGAAAAACTACGAAAAAAAACATATTTTTTAATGGAATACAAAATCTTTATGCTAGAAGGTGTTCGGCAGTATAAATTATATAACTCTCTCAACTTGATAGTATCCTTTGAGAAGTTCACTATTCAGGTTCTATCTCTACACTCAGATCAGTTCGATGTTGCCATATTATTATAATATTGTCACCTAAGCTACGTGTACCTTCCAAATGTCATGATGATACAACTATTATAACTGGAATAAATTCAGTTACTTATATTTTTTACATAGTACAACTATAATTTAAAATACAATATACAACAATTGTATATAAACTTCACACGAATTTGCCATAAAGTGTAAATATTATTTGTGCTTACATAAAAATATTATAATAATTTCAACTACTGCTGTACTTAACTAAAATGAAATCACATGTCAGCAGCCATCATCAAAGAGGTATGTGTGCAAATTGCCTGCTTTCTCCGTCTCAAATTTATTAAATGCATTAGACACGCACCAGTAGGCAAAACGATGTGTTTAATATGCTTTCTCTTGATCTCAATAGCATACGTTTTGCAGCTTAATTAAGAGTACGTTCACGAAATGTGCTCCGAGCTTTCATTATAGCTTAAAAGCTCCATATACAAATACGTTTGTATGTTAGGTTCACAAACATTACTATATTGCTCATATAGCGATCGTTCTGTGAATTCTATCAGCTAAATGAAGATATTTTTTTTAACCAAATATATATTTAGACTTTTTTTATCTTAACTGTTAACTTAACTTAACTTAACTTAACGATACCCAAAAAAGTTAATGACAGGACTCAAATTTTCATTCATTTTAAAATTTTGTGTATTGTGTAATAGAATCTCACATATGCTTTAGTATGATCGACCTGAAAAATAAAAATAGAAATAAATTATAACTACGCTTTTATCTCCGCTCCGCTCTATTAACTACATTTTTCTTCAGTATTAATATTTATAATACAGCTTTATTTATTTATTCTAAATAATATTTTATAAATATCTAATAGAACATAAACTACTATATTTTAAATGTTTACTGTGACTAAAGCCGTCACGGATCATAGCTCACCAAAATCGGACGCTACGCGCAAAACGAATAGTAGGTATTGGAATTGGGCAATGAAATGAAATAGCTAAAACATTTTAACGTGAATTGTATTTAAAAAGCACAATTTTATACAAAAAGCACAAAAGGTATTTCATTTTTTAAATTCATAAAGTTTTTATTAGTGCAAATTTCAATAAGCTTAAATAACTGTACGTATTTAGTTCCACTTTAAATACTTTACATTAATCTTGTCGCTTTACTTTAATTAATTAATTTACTTTAATTCATTTATGGTTTACTTAGGAGTATAAAAATCGTAAATTCAGGAATATATCAAACAATAAAAGGGATATAGTATGGACATTCAAAGTTTCTTATTCTCTTATGTTTATCAAGCTACTTTTCCAACGTATTTAACTTCATCCAACGAAAAGAAGCACAAAAATGCTTATAAATGTTTTCAAAAACCACAAAAACATTAATTTCGATTCAATTTACCTTTAATTTTACCGATTAATATGACTGGTGCTCATCACGGCCAACACAAAAGACCTAATGAACCATGAACACGTTTTATTTACAATTCATTTAACAAACTATATGATTTAAAATCAACATCCCGTTTATCTTTTCGCCTTCACAATGCTAAGTAAAACAATTGACCATAAAATCTACCGTACGTGTCCCTTAAAAGAGAAAGCCTGCTAATGTCCGCACTCGGCACTGCTTGTTATATTACATCTTACTTAAGGCAGTATACGAAAAAACTCGCGCCGAGAGAGCGTAAGCCAGAATGGTCATAAAGCCGAGCCGTGTTTCTTAAAGACAAAACTCATATACTGGTAGCTACCGGGAACCTCAATATTTGGGGACGTTGTAAAACGTTCCTAAGTTTATAGCGACATTGTTACGCATTTTTTCTCATCCGCTCAGTTTTGACAGCGGCACAATGGAGCTGGCTTCTGTTTCATAATAATAAGCGAGGGACAGTAGCCTGAGATGTTTTCAAAGGTCGTATTGTAATTTTATACTTGTTTTGCATTACGGAGCCTTTGTCGTCTTAAGTTTTGAGATGCTGCAATTAAGAGCTCAACGGCAAATGAAAACTCATTTATTTTTGTTTGTCCAAGATATTGGGTGTCGCCTTCGGAGAAAAAATTATGTAAATATGTACACAGCAATTAAAATGTAGTTTGAGTTGTGTTCGTGTATTTAAAACTGCATTTAATAATAATTTAAAAGTTTTTACATATAATATAACAAGGATGGCTAAATCAATATTATTAAACAAACACAACTTGTTAGCATAGCAGGTTATTGCAAAAACTGTTTAAAATTCAACTACCATCCACACTAACTGATGTGAAACAAACTTAATATGCGCAATACGAGCATAAAACGACGCCGACACAACAAAAACAGATGAAGGGTTTACTTTCATGTGTTTTTTGTAGCAAACTGTCAGCACATTACACATACGAGATCGACAGACCAGAACGACTCCACGCGTAGAAGTATTCGACGAAGTTTATAGCGCAGAAGCAAAATCGTGACGTCCTCTTGCCGAATAGCCCCATTCTCGGTAGCTCACGTCAAATAAAACGTAATCAACTATTGTCTCGTTCACCCCATTGTCCCCATACGCTATGGCTGTATCATTAAAATGTGAGGAACTCATCGTCATATGTTTTAGTCTATTCATAGCTAGTTTATTTGAAAAGTTAGCAACGATTGTGTCCCGGTTCCGTCGTAAATCATCGAAGCACTGTTGCTTACTACTGAAGTCGGGCCGTTTGTTTTATGATTCTTTTGTTTAAAACTTTTATTGGCCCGAAGGTTCCGAAAACTAATTTATTCGGGGACCAAAAGGCCTTGGAAGTTGCTCACTTACTAAAGGACATTCCGTTTAGTATTCGATTTAGAATACTTCTTATTTTACGATATTTTCCGTTGTGTAAGTAAAGTTTTCTTCTAATCGTTTATCAATATTCAAAGTTGTAGATTAATTTGAACTTATCTTGATATTCTTGAGAGCTTTTAGAGCAATTTTTAATGAAGATGATGTTGATAGCTTTTGTTATTTATTTTGCTAGTTTGTTGAAGTGACCTACTTAATTTAATTTTATAATAATTTTATTAAGTATACTTATAATAATATAACTATAGAATAAAAATTCGATAGTTGTTTTAGAAGAAGAACATTTAATACAAAGAAGAGTATGTAAAGTACCTTTAAAAAACCAATGCTTATAACATCTATATATAGACATATTATACTGTATAGAATATTCTATGAGGCAACAAATTTAAATAACAAATACCTAACCGCGCAAAGGTCACACTACTTTCTTTACATTAAACTGCTGTTAGTGTTATTAAGGCAAATTACTTTTGGAAAGGCGAAGCAATCAATATGTGTAATACGTTACTGATGATCGGTACGGCTACTAGAAGTGATTGAGGCTTCCGTTCAGCCGATTAGTTATGATTTAGTGCCTGGGTAAGGGATTTTACCTTTTTTTTTTAGTTTTCTATAGTGTTATTTGTGTAGGTATATTTATGTTTTTAATGTATATTGAAATTTTAATCGTCTTGATGTAAATATAGAACTTTTACGCGTAAACTGTACAAATTGGAATTCCAAATTCATCTAATATGCATAAAAATGTTGGAATATTTTTTTTTTGTGTTTTTTAATAAGTTTTTAAAAGCAAGGCAGAACATGGAAATAAGTAATGTTAAGACACTCTGTTCCCCACTTCCCGTCGAAATCTCGAATAGGGTATTGAATATTTCATTCCCAGAGGGAATCGAACCGACAACCGTCGCGTTTATAATCGAACAGTTGAGCAACTGCGCCACGAGGCCTCAAACAAAATTTAACAACAACAGTGATTTATTGAATACAATTTAAATATCATTGAAGTAAACTTCAGAACTGGTAAAACATTTGTAAAGCATGTAATTGACAGTCTTGAACCTTTACGGAAAAGTAACCGAGGTGATACTTATTAACAACCCAAGTTAACAATAATACTGACTGATTGTGTTTGATCGACAGCCTTAAAATACGTATCATTAGTAAATAAATATTTTGATATAAGTAAGTATGTAATGTTTACCGGAAGCAATGGCTTGTTATTTTTTACTACTAATATTATTGATTTCGTCTCATAGTTAAGTACCTACTTACTTGTATGTAACGAAGATAGAAGTTTTACATTATTTTAGCTAGACTTTCTATTTTTAATAATATAAAGATTTTATTGAAATCTGAAAGCCAAAATGTGTCGCTCTGGTGTCGAGGCAAAACGCGGTGTTGAATTCAGCGGAAAGTGGAGAGCAGAGTGTTTTAGCACTGGGCTCTCTCTGAAAAATTATATATATGCCTTAGTATATGTACCTACGTTATGGTTATAATCTTTTTATCATAATATGTGTATAAAATACGATGTGTTAAGATTATGAACACGAAAATCTGACAAAAGCATTTATGTTGCAGCACATTTACATCACGATCAATCAAATCGCTCAGAACTGATTTATGTTAAAAATAACACGTATAAAGACTTTATCGATCATTGTTTAGGCGGGCATCACCGAAATGGTTATTTAATGTGGAAAAAAAAGTACCAAATCCATTTTATTGTAAAGTCTCCGCTCTCTTAATTACTGGTTTTACTATGATTTATTACATAATAATCTAACTCAGGGCACTGACGTAAGGCTCGCTGGGGAACAGGTTACCGCGCCGCCGGCGTTACGTTCTGGAATAAGCTGGCTATGTAGATGCGTTCACTTTTTTGGTGTAATATTTTAATACAAAATTTACTGGTATAAATAAACATTAATTTAAAAAAAAACAATATTTGTCCTTAAATATTTTTTGTTTCAAACTAAAAACAAGAAATCCCATTTACTGTGAAGATTTATTCATTTAAAATACGTAGACATTTATTATTATTATAACATTTCTAAAAACACTTCCATATATTTTAACAAAAGGGCAATAAACATTCATCCAACAAAAAATTATGCCATTTAATTACACACCTAGTGCCAACACAATCGTAATTCCATTCGCACAGTAAAATAAATATATTTTTCCCACTGTGGCACATCTGTTTCAATAATTAAATCGTACTGCGCCGGCGCATGCAACCTCAACTACATTTCGTTATAAATAATACTCTAATGACAAGAAATTATCTCACTTCAATTCCCATCGCACGCTACATTTCCCGCTAATAAAATAGCTTTGGGCACTATTTATTAATGCAATCTGTTAATTAACACGTAAGTTTTAACGCTGTGGACATTGACGTCATAGTTCATAGCATGGAAAATAGATGTAGAGAAATAAAATTAAATAACAAAATTTTATTTTTTATTTTAATTGTATTATTATTGATTTAGTATTCAGTATAGTTACGATGGAAAAGATGTATTTGTATTTATTACTTAAGTAGAATAGGAGTCGTGTTCATATCACCGCACTAGTAAGGAAAAGTGCGACGTTAAGTTCTGCTACTCAGTATGCAATATTTAGAACCTGGGCGGAAAGCGCTAGCTAACGGAATATCTTGACACCTTCTTCTATTTCTGAAGCTGAAAAAAAAATCTATTTAAAACTACACTTGAACTCATAAGTAATAATATATAACATACCTTTGAAAACACAATTACCAATTGTTCGTAACTTAACACAGCAACTCTTACAATCCACGACGTCAAAGCTCATGTTACCACACAGGAGGATAATATTTATCGAATCTGTGCACTGTTCAGCTTTAAACAATGTTCCTTATGAGCCTCATGCCGTTAATTATAAACAAACATGACGGTTTATAATCATAGTACGAGAGTCGGTTAGCAATGTAGCAGAGTTTCGTTTATTATGTGCTCGTGGAAATAACATGCGTGGGTTAGCTTAGAAAAAATAAACTGCTAATCTTAGGGCCATTTGCTTTTATGAAATAAATTTTATATTGCTTTTATGACAGTAAAAAATTAAGTTGATTTTTTTTATATATCCAAATATATTGAGCTGAGCTGTTATGGCGTATCTGATAGTAAAAACAGTTGTTATTAGTAATCAACCACCACATAGGGTATAAAAGAAGAGTCTGCATTCGCAATATCTTGAATTCTGATGGAAAATGACGTTACACGAAATTGTCTACTTACTTTGCTATATGCAAGATAAAATGAAGCTAAAAAAGGTGAATATTTTAAATAAATACGCAAAACAATTTGCATCTGGTTAAACTTACAACCACAAAATGCATTTTTTGTAACTGAGCCACATGTTTTCTAAATTTACAACTTCAATTTTATACAGCATATGCTAAAAGTTTATTTTAAATAGTGTTTATTATAATAACAATGGACATGGAAAAAAATTATAGCGATATATTTATAGCATCGGACTCTTAGACTAATTCGATCTTTGTTTGTGCTTCTGTTAGCTTGAAAAGATTGCTGTTAGCACGCGCTATTATTTATTTAAATTTATCTGTTACATTGGTAATAAGAGAGTAAAGTATGTATGAATATATATACAGCGGGTAAAAAAAGTATTTGCACA
>FAPY01053687.1:262-10464 GCA_900067975.1 Heliconius heurippa
AGACATATTTAAATATTTTTTTTATTTACACAAACAATTATATTAAGATATAAATATATAACAACTTCACGTTTTTCCCTGATATCAGAATAGACAGAGAATATAACCAGGACACTTCGCTCCAATTTTGAGACATAATGTGTTCATTGGTAGAACTCAACGCTGCACTATGTCATACCGGAACGAAAAAAATTTTATTTCTCTAAGCGGGAATCGAACCCAAAATCATCTCCACAAGGCACTAATTTTTAACATTCAGAAGACATGTTATTTCCAATTAGTAAATTAAAACATTGTTAGTGTTTCTACCGAATAAAATTATTTTACCGAGCATGCGATAGTTACATGCGTAAATAAATAGAAAAAAAGATCTAATATAAAAATTAAAAAAAAATGCAAATCACCATTTAAATACAAAAAAAAAATATTAAAAACACAAAAAGCAAGCGATGACAGATGAAGGTGTATGATATATTAATTATCTGTAAAATTTACTTATTATTTTAATTAAGCTCAGTAATATATTATTTTGTAAGATTTAAATTTCCTTTTTTTTTAAATTTCATGATCATAATGGGAATGATATGCAATGGTCAGTGGAATAATAGAAAAAAATAAATTGTACCTTGACCCAATCAACTTGCAATCCGAAACATTCGTACTATAGCATGCATAATATATAATAAATTACTCTCACATCACTTCACTAAATAACTCTCTTTTTTAAATTCAAATCATTTAATAAAAAAAATCTGTTCAATAATTAACGATCCAAAGAAATATTTTTTTGGGAAATAATCAAAAAACAAATACATCAAACATTCATACAATAACATGCATTTATAAATAAAACAATCATATTCTTTCAAATCCCATACTTTCTTTGTTATCAGTCAGTCCATGTCTAATAATTTCCATAATTTATAGGCTTTTTAATTTAAAAAAAATACCCAATTAATATGATGAAATATAATAATAAAAATACATATACATTACTAATATATTTATTTAAAAAGAAAATGTTTTTTTTTATTTGGTAGGAAATTAATTATCAAAAATACTATTTTATTAGTATTTAGTTCTAAGCTTAACTTCTAACTTTTGCTTTTCCTTATGTAAGAAACAAACAATCAAGTCATATTAGCTATCCTATTATTCTATTTCACTCTTCGATCAATTATACACTAGATAAAGGATTGCATATAAATACGACTTAAAAATATGGCAGCAGTCAATATAAACATCAATTCAGTATATTATTACAGACTTGACATAAGATCATTTCAATAAAACCCAACCTTATGGCAATGCCTTAAGGCTTAGTTTCGTATAGCGCGAATAAGAACACGTGCTCGTATTTTTTTGCCGTTTTTTAGACTGTAATCCTTCATCTAGGGTATAATTGATCGAAGATTTCACTACATTATTTCCTAGACCCTACCCGACACGTTGTCAAGTCAGTACTATCAGTTTCGTCAGTCAAGTCAGTCACTCCATTCACCCGTCGCCAGACACACGTCGTCCAAACAAAGCTCACGTGTGTAAGTAAGGATGTCAGCAGATACGTACATTTCTATATATCCGTCGTACTATGCCTACCTTGCTAGCGGGCGCCACATTGGCCGTACTACCTTGCCGCTTCGGTTTCACGTTCACCTTTGTGCGGGACGGGGTTCGCACTTTGCGTGATGGCGGCGTGTTTTGTTGTTTTACCTGTTGACGAGTTTTAAATGTTTTTCTTTAGCTTCACCCATGTGATATTTATTTTTAAGTAATTATCAGATTCCCTCTGGTGTGGTTAATTATTGATTTTGGGTTATGTTATATACTATTTTTCACATCTAGTGCCAAGCCACTCTATTCATCACTAATTTCTTCATTTTGAAACATTACGTGACTACAGAACAAAACAGAACCTTTTAAGTGAATCAGAATAATTTAAGGGGAAATCAAACTCACCAGCACAAGACATTGCTCTATGATAGCCTCAATTTATTTATATATTTGTAGAGAATTAAAAAATAAATATTGATATATTTTTTAATATTTCTAAATTATTATTCCACAGTTAGGAAAGAAAAATATATTTTTTAAATATATAAAAAATTGACAGTAGCGGGACTTGGAGTACACCTCTTGGAGACTGTTAAGAGGCCAAGAGGCTCAGGTTCACATTCAAATTTTCATATATCTTAGAAAAGTATAAATATTTAAGCATATTTATAATAAATACCACAGGCTCGCTAGCGTCCGCATTTCTTGGACTTTTTGAGCTGTTGCGTTTACGCGTCTTCTTGTCCAGCTGCGACTCGTCCGTGTACAGAGAAAGGTCCACTGCGGATAAAATTTAAAATATAACTACTTATGACGAATCACGAGTACAATCTACCTTAACATCGGGAAGACGCAGATTATACAATGCTCCTTCGACATATATATTACATAATAAGCAGTATATATTTTATCTATATATATTTGAATATACGAGTTATTCTTCATAAGAGTTAGTCTTCATTGTACATTTTAGTACAGTATAGAAGGCTAGACTTCCCATTTCATTAAAGCGATCGATTATGTGTATGTGCGTGCGTAAGGTGCCTATGCGTGTATGCATATATATTTTTTATTTCACGCTGTATTCCTCATATAACTAGGTAGACAGATGCAATTTAGTGTTAAAACACTCCCCATGCACAATCCAGTTTTCCAGATATTGACGTGTTGAGTGACAGAACTTAACGTCATGATTTCTCTTGTTACCAGAGTGAGGAAATGAAAATAACTCATTCTCCCGAATCGGAATCAACAACCGTCCACAACCGTATCTGTTTGTCTGTGTGCATATAGCTATATGACTAACGTCCATCGGGGTGCTCCTCGGTGAGCTGCAGGCAGTTGGCGCCGCTCTGCTCCGCACGCAGTGCCCGCTGCAGTATGGATTGCGCGCGCGCCCGCTCCGCCGCGCGCAATAGTTGAGCGCCGCCAGCGCCGCGCACCAGTGACAGCGTTGTCAGCACGCATTCCATATCTGTGTAACCAGGAAGGGCTTAACACTAGGACTTTGTTATATATCGTGGTTTTTGCCGGAGTCCCGTCCCCTCCTCACGTGATTCATGGACGGCTCCTTATAGAAAAGATATAAAAAGCTTAACTAGCCCTAGTATATTTTAAAATCCTTTTTTTTACCTGTGACGTCATAAAAGTCAGGTTTGTATGTCTCTCCAGAAGAATCAGATTTATCCTGAGACAACCAGCGTATTTTTATTTTACGAGTCGTTCTGTACACATTTTGTACTGCTTGGCACACGTAGAAACCTCCTTCGGCGTTACGCACCGCTAAATATTCGTTTCTGTAGACAAATTAATTATTTTTTATTAAAAATATTAATATTTTAGTTTTAGCAATTGAATGGATATTTATACCCTATTCAGGAAGCCATGACAAAAAAGGAAAACAAACCAGAAAAGTATATTAAAAGAAAAGTACACTTTATAGGTCACGATTATTAAACTATAAAAGTAACACGCTGATAGCACTGTATATAAAACTATAGAGAATGTTTTTGTTAGCACCACTTTAAATTAAACCACAGTTTTAATTACTCTATAAAAGCCTAATACCATTTTTTAAAAAAACCCAAAAATTAAAGTTTTTGTTTCAAACAAAAAAATAAAATAAAATTATCGTTGTAAAATAAAACGCCATTTGTTAAGGACGACGCACGCACACATAACCTATCCTATCAAAGGGACATCGCCACACAAACCACATTCTGAAAATATCGCGATAAAGTTCAAAGTTGTTTAATCTTTAGTAGTATTTTTGTAGTAGTAAGTGTTTACGTTATTGGTATCTCTGCGTAACTGCGTTACAAGAAATACAGTGGGGGATAAACATTGTGAAATGAAAAAGAAATCCTACGTCCAAACTGTTGAAGTATCTTGATTAACTTCTTAAGGTTTAAAACATTTTACCCTATATGCTGTTTCCTTAATAAAAAAAGCGAAATAAAAGTGGTTTCTTTGTTTACATTCAATCTTAAGCCCAAATGAATACACTATAGTTATGCATGAATTATAAATAAAGTAATAATTAAGACTGTTCTCCACTTACATTCAAAGATATATCTTTATTTAAATTAGAATTTATGTGTACTATTGTAAAACCCAATTTTAGTTTTTTGTCCAACTGACCAACTAATTACTTTCAATAGCCGCTCTAGTTGTACATAGGAACAGCATTGAATGTAATAGCGACGGTTGTGTTCGATTCTCGGGGAATTATTTGCACGCGGTGTTTAGTTGCGCTACTCAACACGGAGTGTCTTGAACACGGGCAGGAAACGGAGGACGAAGTGTTTAACACTAAATCCTCCCTGCCTGCCCACAATCACTAAACTAATAATTAAAACTTGACAATTTTTTTGAAATGGAAACTTTTGAATGGAAAATTATCTTTAAAACAACGTCAATAAATATTTACTTGTAAAAAACAATAAGTTTGTCATCGTTTGGCTTCGTCGGCGTTGAGCGACCCGCTGACGCCGACAGTTTCGTCGCCATCGCTATTTCCGGTGTTGGCGATTGGTATAATTGTACCTGGAAATAAGAAAAAAACAAATTAAAGGTTTCTTTTAACCGACTTTAAAAGGTAGGAGCATATCTATAAGACTCTTTTTTGTATGTAGGTTATGCGATTAATTAGCAAATTATAGGTCATGGTTTCAGGACTTCTAAAAAAAAACATATTTACACCTACATAGCTTCTTCTGGATTTGGAGTTTATTACCGAACCTTACCACCACCAAAGTGCGTAAACACGATAGATTTGTGCCACTCGATGAAATGAAATATTTTCATTTCCTCGCTCTGATAACAAGGCAGAGCGCGGCGTTGAGTTCCGCCACTGAACACGCAATGCCTCTAGAATTCGGCGGAAAATGGGGAACCAACTGTTTTAATACTAGGTTCCCAGGTCCTCTGACTACCCTACTATTTGCGGGATGCAACGTAAAGCTAAAGAAATTATATAAAAAATATAAAATTCTTATTGCCTTAAAATACTTTACAACTGCATATTTTAATATTTACTTTTAGATAGGTATATATACATATTACTTCAACAAACTACTTCTTCGCCTTCGACTTCGCGCCTCATTTTCGTCGAAACTAATAACGTGACCTTTCTCGATAACTGATCCAACACAAAAATGACTTTCAATTCGAGCCAATATAGTTATTGAGATTGGCGCGTCCAACCAAAACCAAACTTCTGATTTATATAAGATTTTTTTTCATAGGTATGTAGGCAGAGGGAGCCTAGTGTTAAGATTCTCCGTCTTGCCTTGAATGCTGTCTTATCGATTTTATTCAATAAAAAAAGCGTTACAGGGTGAATATGTTTTACAATGGGATTTTCCGCAACCTAAACTTTCATTCAATTTATGCTCTTGAAGCGCCACGCTTTGCCTAATTTATGAGATTTAAAACAGAGAAATAAACAAGAAAATTCGAGAGACCGATGCGTCGACTGTCGATTTACTTAGCGACTCTTCCAAAAAGACGTTCATTTATTTAAAGAGTAATTTTAGACATCTACTAAATATATTAGAAATTAAAAAATAATTTATTCAAACGCCCTATCAAAATTCGAACGTGAACAAGAAATAATTATTCCACTAATATGTGTTAACTATTTCTTGTTCTTTATGTAGAAAAACTAAGGCATTTCAAGATGGATTTCATACTTGACAGCGATTTATAACCACCTACGTCTAACAGATCAGGTAGACGCTAGTACTAAACGCGCTAGTACTAGACGCTATTGCTTTTTTTTTCGTTTTACCCCAAGAACTATTTTTTTTCATGTGTTTTCATTACGTATTTTACAAATTAGAGAAAGAGAACATCACGCCTATCCTTTGTACTCCATATTAAAAATCTTTATTTTTATTAACCATAAAGAAAAAACAAATATTTTATCCTCAGCTAAAATACAATCCATAACTATCACATATAGCTCAGTCAGCCAGTCATTCACCAAGACACTTTGTAACTGTGTCAATTTGGTGTCCTATTAAAAATATATATAATTTATCTCCTGTACTATAAACATAAGGTTAATAATGGCAAAAGTCAGGTTGTTGTAAATACGTTAACATACTTTACGAGGTACATAACGCGTACGTACGTGTTTAACCATTATAGATCTTATAAATATAACATTAAACTTCAATTTACTAAGTCTGTTGAAGTCCATGATTTAAAAAATGTGATTTCTTGTAAACACTTTCAACTTAAGATGATATTTGTCAATCTAAGACTATCTCAACTTTTAGAGTTATCTCATTTTAGTCCTAAGCTCCTTGATGTTAAAATGATAACAATTATATAAAATCAAATATGATTTTGTTAAATATTCAATGTCACCTTATCCATTAATAAATAGTTTATACTACTTAAATTGAATTCTATACTAGATTCATTATAGCATGAGACAAAATGTAAACAAAAAAATTCTGTTTCTCAAACTTTTACGTACTTTTTTATTTCTATTAATTTAATTATTCTCATGGTTTACTAAAAGGTACTTAACTATGAGGTTAATAAAACTAAATATATGTATACTTCAATTATTAAGCTTATTATTAAGTTTCTATTGTTAAAGTTTTTATTAATAAAAACAACAAAAGTAACAACGGAAACACGAAAATTCAATGAAAATAACTGAAAATGGTGAATATAAAATCTGACAGATGACAAAATATTTTAATATAAAATGTTCAATCGTCATAATTACAGTAGTAATAATTACAGTATGTAATTTATTTTTATACTATAAAAATATGTATCAAGTTTGAGAAGAGGCTTTTGGGTGTTTTTACATGTATTACAAGTATTTAATTTTTTTTAAATTAAAATAAAAAAAAAACAATCTTTATTTTTTATTTATTGTATTTGTTTCTTTTTACGTACTTCTTTTCGTATTCGTTTCTTTTAACATAATTTCTTCTTTTTAAGAAATATATATTCAATTTTATAAAATTTCGAAATATAATTATAAAAATAACTTTATCAATATACAGAATTTTAAACAGTAATTTTAATAATCAATACTTATAACTTGATCCTAATTAATGACATAATAATAATACTAATTCATTTCACTGAACACAGCGTTTATAATATAAAAAAAAATGTCTATCTTTCCTATACGACAAATTAATGGAATTCAACCGACGATATTAAAACGTGACATACCTTTTGCATTTATTTTACCTTTTCTTAACTATATTTCAGAAATTATTAACGAAAATTATTGGATATTGTATTGTAAGAGAAAATTGTGAATTTTGTAAATATATTTTTTCGAGCTTTACTGGTTTGCTATTTATATAATAAGATAATATTATTTATTGTGCTATCTTTCATTCATTTCGTATATTACTTCCATAAATATATAGATAAATATTTTTCAAAATTAATATAATAACTCCATTAAACCTGCCATGTAAAAGAACCTTTTTTTGACATGTTTACCTTTTATCTCATGCCTTTGTGAATCGAGTATAGGCATTTTATAAGCTAAGAACATATTATGATTAGATTACAAAAGATAAGAAACCAAAAAATGTTACCTTTGTCCTATTCCTTTTAGTTCTTGTATCAGGTGTCACATCTCCCTCTGTTTGTCGTTTAGCTGGGGTCGCACCGTCAACTTTCTCTGAAGCCTGCCGTCTTTTCCTCATTGGAGGTGTCACTGTAGCCAGTTTTAATGTAGATTTTGGTGTTTTAGGTTCTGATTTAGCTGGAGTTTTGACATCAGGTTTTTTATCTTCTGCTTTTGGTTCTTCTTTCTGTGGTTCTGGTTCCTCTTGCTTAGGAGACTCAGGTTTTTCTTCTTTTTTTTCTTCTGATGGCTGTGCAGGCTTTTCTGTTGCTTCTTGCTTATCTTCTTTCACATCAGCTTTAACATTTTCAACTGGTTCCTTCTGAGGGGAAGGTTTTTCTTGATTTTGATTATCACTAGCCGACTCAGGCACAGGTTTGCTATCACTCTGTATTGGTGCAACATCAGCATCTGGTGCAGGTTTAAGCTCTGTAGGTTTCGATGGTGACTTTTCTGGTACTTCATTAGCTGTCACTACTTTAGGTTGCGCAGGACTGTCAGCTTGGTTAACAGAATTTGACGACTCAGGCTTTTGTGGGGTAGTGCTAGTTGCCTTTTCAGGAGGTTTTGGAGTGCTTGGTGAGGTTTTAGCAATATCCTGCTTCTCCTGTTTAGATTCAGGATTCTGAGGTTTTAGCGTGGAAGGTGCATTTTGTCCAGATTTTGGTGACTCAACAGTCCCATTCGCAGGGCCTGTTGAATCTGGCTCTTTTTTCTCAGGTGTTCTAGTTAAAGCTAGTGGCTGTGATGTGGTCGACACTTTGTCTTGAACTAAGCTGAGAGGAGCACTTGTGCTTGCACTTTTACTAGGGCTAGCAGCTACATTCGCTGGAGTGACTGAATTTTGTGTAATATGTGACAAGTTTCCGTGGTGGCTCATATTCTGTGCCATCTGGGCCATGTTTGCGGACACGGGAGCCATGGACGGCACCGCGTGCGCTGGCAACTGGGGTATATTTACGGGATGGTGTGTGAGGTTCTGCCCGACGAGGTTGTTGGTGCCGTGGTGCAGTGAGTTCTGGGCACCCTGCGGCAGCCCTACCGCGTGGTTCGCGCTCGCGACGTTCCCCTTCGCGGGACTCGCCTGGCCGCCAGGCTGACTCACCCCCGGCTGGGGTAGCACTGGTTTTAAAGCAGAGTTCATATCAACTTAAAACTCACTCGCTTCACCGTGAAAAAGCTGAAACATAAAGATTGTACACTGTTGTTGTTGATTCAGAACACCGAGATGTCTTTGACCCAAAACAATAATTCATACATAATAGTTGTCTATGTATAGGCAGGCGTACGCGCGTAAGAACGCCGCCGAGCTGACTATGCTCGCGTTTATTGCTTTTATTAAAAACAGTGGTGTGAAAGCTGGAAATAACGTTTAAAAGTTACCACTAGTGAAATAGGCGATAAATGCTCATGAAATTGATGTGTAGCGAGCGCGGCGGAGATAGCAGCAAAAAATATGCGTTGCTATAGCTAAGAAACTTCCGCAAGACCGAGACCCCGCCGTCGGCACCGATTGGAATGATGCAGTCATCAAATATTGCACACATACACTTGATTCACTCGCGGCACAATAATTCCATGATTAAAGTTTTTTTATCTCGAAATTACGTTCACTAATACCACTTAACTCATCGAAATCTTTCAACAAGTATTATGCATAGAAGTTTAGAGATGGCGTCGGCCTAACGCGCATGCGCCACCCTCTTCTTTTCTCCTCCAATGGAGTCGTAGATTAATACGGAATTTGAACGAAGTGTTCCGATTATGTTTTGTCTCTATCGTATGGTAGCGTTTTTAATATCTTTCTCATCTAACGATTACGTTCTTTATTGCAACAAAAAATATAAGAAAAATACGTTTATTTTTCAGGGTATCCTATGATTTTTTGTTATTTTAATCATTTGCATCGTTTTATAAAACTAATTAAGCTTATGTAATTATTTTACTTTACATTATAATTTCTCTAACGAAATTGTTATTACAATAATGTTAATTTTGTCTAAATAATTTTAAATATTTATTAATACTGCATAACTTTTTTTTTTTCAAAAGTATTCGGAATAGTTCAATTCAGTTATTTAATTATTATGTATTATCAAGGAGTAATCAATTTATTGTAGGCCATGTAATTTGTTTAACATGATAAAATACAATACTTATCCAAATTTATCTTTAACATTTTTTAAAAATAGTTTTATATTTTCAAAGTAATGATAATAAATAAAAAAACTATGGGACATCAGTTGTCAAGTTACAACAATTTTTCATTGTATAGATAGTTATAATATTTAAATTTATAAAAACATACGGTTATATTGTAATTTCAATCTTATTTTTGGTAATATTGTATAATTGACAACCGTAACTTTTTAATGTTGAAAGCCTAATAAAACAAAGTATTAATAAGAATATATAAAATACCATATTTATAAAGTATAATTTTGAATAATATGATGATTCAAAATTCACCAAAAACCACACCGTACCTTATCTACCTTTGTGTAATCATATTCATTATTATCTATATATATAA
>FAPY01053926.1:176-13146 GCA_900067975.1 Heliconius heurippa
TTTTAAATGTATTTTTTTTTATAATAATTTATATTTAAAAATGTATGTATGTATAATGTATAATAAAAGTATATTCTGTAAGGTACAATAATTAGGCAACACTGGAAACAAACTTTCGTAATGTCGCTTTCGTTTACTCCTTGGGTCGGCCATTTGTAACAGCCGCAGCTGTGATTCACTTTGTTAATGTCGTGTACTCTGCTCCTAGAATTAATAAGTTTTTTTACTTAATATTTTTTAATAATTACCCGTTATGGTTGAAAAAGTTGAAATTAAGGTATGTATATTTAACGCTTATTAAAAAACTAGATTTAAAATTCCATTGTTTCAACCTTGTCGGTTGGTCGATATTTTTTATACGTGTTTTGCATAAACGTGTCCTTTGATGCAACATTATTATTGTATTTTAGTTATTTTGGATTACTTAAGATTATTTATATTTATCAAAAAATATATTTTTAATTTTTATATAGGTAATCCAAGCCAAAATAACATTCTTTTCTTTATCTTGGTAGTTTTAAAGTATGTTATTATTGTTTCTTTTTGATATCTTGTAAAATAAATAACATTACCATATTAGATATGGTTTTTTGTTATTATGACAACGTGGTGTTTGGCATCAGGATATAAATTCGTTAACTGAGAAAAAGTAAAAATAAAAACTTGTATAATACCACTGTATTTTTATATTTTTAAGAGTGGTCTTTTTGTATGAGATTAATTTCGTTGTACTTACACATGGCATGTACATATGTACTGTCTTAAAAACTTTATTTAAAAGTTTTTACCTTCACATGTAATGTAATTTCCTTGTAACTGTTTTAAGCAAGGCCTTGTACTGAACTACATACTTAATATGCAGTTCACAGTAACTATATTTTTGTCATTCTAAATGAAATTGTACAAAATTGCGAGGGTACATCCATGTAAATCAATTTCTTGCAGTTATAGACAATGATTTAAATTTAAAACATTTGATCATAATGGAAATAACACTTCATCATATTTATATAATTTAATCAAATTTCTAATGATCTATTAATTAATAATTACCTATGTTAGAAATGGATTCTCAAAAATGACTATTTCTTTAAATTTTTACGTAGATACCTAATGATTTATTAGTATAAATTCTTTATATATTCTATTCCTTTGGGTTTGAGACAAAATGTAAACAAATAAAATAAAATTTCTCAAAGTTTTATTTTAATTTTTTATCTTTGTTTAATTTTTGTAGCAAAGGGTTTCTTCCATATATGTTGCTAACCCTGTGATAAAAATGATGAAATCCAAGTTAAACAGGTTGCAAATAAAATGTTTCTTTTTAAGTATTAGTGAACAAATATTTATATAGATGATTTCTTTTCTAGTTTAGGATTTGTTTACCAACACTTACCAAGTTTTTGCCGGTTTAATTGTTGCTAAGTTACTCTCAAACCATAAGCTTTCAAAGGCCATGTATGAAGTAAATTATTTTTCTACTTACAAGGTACAACTAAGTATGTACCTACAAAACTCTATCATAGCTCTATAGGTACAAAAATATTTAAACTTAAATTATCACTCCATATAAAATTTTGATATCTAAACATGGACGACTCAATTTTTGAAGCATTTAACATAATTATTAATTATTATAACTATATTTGGTGGATGATATTAATTATTATTCAATTAATTCAGCTAATGAAGTTTTCATTTTTAATTCTACAATATTTTCATTTTTCCTTCTACATTATATTCAGTAATATTATTTCTGTACTTTTAGTAATAAGTGTGTAGGCATTTACTTTACATTGAAATGTAACTTTCCCAGTTATAGCCATTTATTAAAATAAAAATATAACTATTTTATTTATCAATTATGCAAGAAATATTATCAATTTTAAAATGTTTGATTATTTTTTCTTGTAACAGGCAGAATCATGGCTGAATTTAGACGACTTACTACAATGCCCTGTATGCTACGAGATTCCATCAGGACAAATATTTCAATGCAACGAAGGTCATCATGTCTGCGGCAGGTGCAAGATGCGTCTGGATGTGTGCCCAGTCTGCCGGGCTCTCTTCTTTGGGACACGCAATTATGCAATGGAAGAATTAATAGCCAACTTCAGAAAACTGCGTGCCTTCGTATGTATAATCTTTTTAATTTAGTTATCATCATAAAGTCATATCTATATTTAAATTGGGTAGTACATCTGATCCCAATATTTTTCAACCCATTTCTATACTACCCTCGTTAAGCAAGATTTTTGAAAATATTATTTTAAATCAAATATTAGTGCATTTTAGTTCACATAATCTTATGCAAGATAAACAGTATGGTTGTACCAAACGTCATTCAGCTACAAATGCTGTTATAGCTCTTATAAAGAATATATATGAGTCATGGGATGCTCTTGGCATGTTCTGTGATTTGTCCAAAGCTTTTGATTGTGTCCAGCACTTTGAGATTATGGTGGCTGTACTATTACTATGTCTTATAACACTGATAAATTATTAACCACTGTTTGTGTGTGTGTGTAATATTGCCATATCACAATATCAGTATGTACATATCTGGATTAATATGTATTATTATATATATTATTATATATAATATGTATTTTTCGAAAATATTAATTAAATCTTAAAATAAATATATTATACAATTTTAGAAAACAAGTGCCAAAGCACAAACTGGCTCAGGGTCTTCAGAAAGCAGTGCTCCAGCTAGAGAAACAGCCCCTGGAGAAGGTGAAAATGAAAACAATGAAGATGATGAAGAAAACAATCAAAATATAATAAATGTACGTAACTTCTTGATTTTTGCTGAATAGAATAATATTTTAGGTGCAGTGAATGTTTCTAAAGTATAAAGAGTACTGCACTAAAGTTTTGCCTATTTCAATCCTCCAATAAATAATGAATACTTTATTGGTAAAATGTCATAGCTGTCTACTGAACCTCTATGTCTGAGCTATATGAATTAATTAACCTCAGCCACTGTGACTTAATGCTATTTTACATTCTTAAATGTACTTCCCTTCCTTATTGGCTGCATCACTGTCCATCCAACTCAATATGCTATCCATCATACTCTTAAACCACACTAATAGCGGATACAAACAAACACTGTTGCACTAAGTTACAAAGAATTCAGTATTATATGGTCATGGGTAGACTTCAGTAGCATTTGTTTGTCAGTTGACATGATTATATCAAACCACCACCACCAACAATTTCTTAGTTGTCTTGAGTATTGCTCGTATTTTCCCAGAATGAGCTGATTGTTCCTTGTTGTGTGTGAGACTTTTTTTTCATTCCATTTCAATTCATTTCAAGTTTTTTATTCTGATTTCATTCATTTTTGACAAAAGTTGTATCGGTGTGGCTAGTATCTAAAATACAAAATTTAAATGCCTTACAAAAAACTGTGGTTATTGTTTTTTATTATGTTTTTCTGTTCTCCTCCTGCTCCTGCTATCTTAGATGCTATACTATGCTTAATCTTGCTCACACTTGGTTATATTAAATGGTAACTTTTATTTTACAGCAACCTGCTCAAGGACCACCGCAAGCATGTAAAGGTCTCTTTCGGTGTCTCTGTTGTAAAAATGGCAGTGGAGAGAGATTACCAGCTGCTAGATTACTCAACCATCTTCGTTATTTTCATTCTCCAGATCTACTTGAGGTAATTGTTTTCTATTTATTAATGTTCTGTTATTGTTAGAAAATGTTTTGGTACATTACACTAATTTCACACTTTTTCAAAATTTCCGGAATTTTGATGTAGAATTTTTTAAAGCAAATATTTTCATTTCTTTTAAATATTACATATTTATATTATATTTATGAGGCTTACCTTGTTTTTATAAACAATGGGTGCATGTTACCTTTTGTATAGCTCGAGAGACTTAAGCTGAGCTTGCATTTGTGTAAGTGAATTTAAATATAAAACCAGAAAAAACTTACAAAATAAAATTTATCATAAGAAATCAATAAAAAAAAACCAACATATGCCAATTATAATTTTTTTTCATATAATTTTTTTTACGCCGCTCATTGCATCTTCATAATGTTTACCCTCGTTTAATGTTAATGAATCTCGTTGAATTATCGAGAGCAGCATTTAGTCTACGATTTTTTTTACTGCTTGCGTCACAAAAAATTTTCCATGGATACTGCCAACATCATTTTTAATTTTTAAGAAATCGAAAACAAAAATAAAATATTAAGAATTAATACTTGGGCAGCGTCATATCACACGTATCGTGATAGTACAAGAGGCCTAGGCCGGGTTCAAAAAACGGTATAAATGGAGTTAGGAAAACCAAGTGTTGTTACACCTACACTAAAATGAACACTCACCCATAGGCAAAGCTTAAACCTGAACCAGACTGTATTATATTACCTTTTTAGGGTCGATCTGAAAATGGAGAGTATTTACAAGCATGGCAATTTTCCACTACACCAGGCAAGATCGTGACGGCGGTGAGAATCGCTGACATGGGCATTTTTTTCTTAACTATAGAATTAAATAGTGAGTTTTATCTTCATATAAGATTTAATGAAAACATGTAACATTTTTTCAATATATTTATATAACTATTGCTTTGAGTAACAATTCACTAATTATCTATGTATCTTAAGTAAAGCAGCTTTACGATTTTGTTTTTTTCCACCACAGCAGGGTAGACAGAGGCAATTTAATGTTAAGACACTCCCCCGTTTTCCATTAATTTTAGGAGACATTGTGAATCGAGGGGCCACTCCACGCCGCGCCTTCTGCATCTCATTATGCCATGACGGCATTACTTATATTTCTTAATGTTTTATATAGAGCACAATACAATTTTACATTTAAAATAGAAGTACATACTTGCAGCAATTTGAAAAAAAAAATATCATTAATTATTTTCTTGCAGATGATGCTGTATGTGCATGGTTGACTATGGCTGCATCACCATGGGTAGCTCACGCTTTTCATTATACTGTTACCATTTGTGGTAATGACCGTGAAGCTATTTTTTCAGATTGTGTAAATATCTATTTATTTTTTATTTTATATTATTTTTTTATTTTATTGTCTATGACATTACTCTGTTATTGTGTTCTTTTTAGGTTTGGTCGGTAAGGTCTTGTGAAGGATCTTTGAAAAAACGTGGGCACTGTTTAGTCGTTAAAGAAATGGACGCTCGGGCGCTAATGGCGCCCGCAATAATAAGTGGGAAACTGTCGGTAAGACGCACTCAACTCGACCAAGTCACCAATCAGACACAACCACGAGCAGTCCTCAGAATTGCGAATAGAGGCAATAATAACATGCCTCGGGTTTTGGAATCATCTTTTCTTGAGGACTTACAGAATGACGTCGAAAGACTTTCTCGAGCGTTTGAATCTCTAGGCCGAGAAACGAATGCCCTAGTGGTGCGTACTGAAGCACTAGGATCAAGGGATGAACACGAACCTGAGCAAGGTAACAATCACGAGTCCCCTGAAGACGAGCAACCTGCGGAGGAGTTGCCAAGCGACGGCCTCCAGCTGTCGCGCAACGCCCGGAGACGTATGCGGGCGCGCCTGCGCGCCGCGCTCAACGAGCCCCCGGTGGCGCCCCCTCCCGCTCCCACGCACAATCAGCACAGAGGGTGGAACTTCTACGAGCACAGGCATGCCTTCCCCGCCCTCCGGGCCCCCGCCTCGCTGCCCGAAGAGCCGGAACCCCCCGTGCCGCCCCCTTCCTCTTCGACGGGCCCCTCTCAGGCGCAACCTCAACCCGGCAGCGGTACACGCAACAAGAAAAAACGCCGTCATCGCAGATAAGCGATTGTTGCTTTTTTATTCATACTATAAGTACATATTTAAATGTCATTATGTAATGTTATTTGTTACTTTATTAGTGACTTTGACGATCGCTCTGGGGCTTCCTATCGTGCATGGACTGTTTTCCTTGTAAATATTCTACGTCTTATGACAACGCAATCTTTGCTAGTGCTGTGATAAATAATTAATGTGTGCTAAGTTCATGTTCAACCATTAAGTACTGGTTTAATTAAATATTTTATTGTTTGACATGCCCCAGAGTGAATACTTGTGATTTAGGAAATGCATATATAATGAATTGTTATGAATTTAGTTAGATATATTTCATGAATAATGATTAAATACAAGCAATTGTATTATTTTTTTTGAATTTTGACTCATAAGGCATGTGTCCTTATTAGTATATAAATTGACTTCTGATGTAACTGTGGGTCTGCTTGTTAATGATCATTATAATCACTAATTCTAATGTAGAATTATAATGTTAACTAAGTGTTAATCATTTCATTAACAAATAATGTTAATTAAAATATAAGGAATTACAAAATTTATTACTTTTATTTTACTCTATGCCAATTTTTTATAGCATTATGCTGTATCCCGCATATAGCAGGGTAAGCAGAGGGAACCTGGGAACCTAGTGTTACACTCCGTTTCCTACACATTGCGTATTCAGTGACGCAACTCAACTCCGTGCTTTAGCTCTTGACGGAGCAAGAAAATGAAAATATTAACAACTATAGCAATTAGCCCATGCGCCACGATGGCCTCGATCAACATAATTAAACAATTTAATTTCGAAAATTCATCCATTTTCCTACATCATAACAATTGCTCAAGTACAGTATAGGAAATTATGCATTTTTTTAACAATTTGGTAGAGTAGAACTAATTAAAAGTTATTAACAAAACAATACAAAGACGTATTAAATATAATTTGCATCTTTCCAATTTTATTAGGAAGAAAGCTGATAAATAAGAAAACGTAAAATGGAAACAGTGTTCATATTTCACAATGCTTTTAATTTGAAATATAAATATTGTTGTTTTTACACTTACTTCACAGTAAAAGGTGTGTCTGTGTGTGTAATTTACAACATGATGAAATACAAGAATGTGCCTAAGTCATTTCGAAACAACTAATGCAATAACTACTGCGTCACCTACGTACGAAATGCACGTAATCTTTTACACTCTCAAGTCGCTTTGTTCCCTTATTTGGAGACAGCTTTCCAAATAAAAAATTGAACACCCAAGCTATGTATGCAACGTGCCGTTATTATGCTTATCACAAAAGTGGATATCAAACCAAAAGTATATGCCAGCTCCTATTTGCACGCAAACTGAGTTATTTCTATAATGAGAATACACGCAGGACTACAAAAGCACATAAAACTTTACGCCCACTAAATTTAACAGGTTTAGGGCCTCCTCGCATTGTGTCTACTACAACATCGTTTCAAATTTCTCTTGCATTCTTCTCGCTTATATTTAAACATACGTTTACTATCCAAGCTTATTTAACTTATAACTCTATAATTACAGTCTATCTGTGAATCTGTATCTTTATACAAACATATCAGAAGTTGAGAATATCATACAAAGATGTCGTAACGGCAGCAGCAGCAGAGATGGAGTTGTGTTGTGGCCACGCTTGGTCAGATTTTTATGCAACCGACGCTGAAAAACAGGGGAGGTCCCGGACGATTATAGGTCCCAAGCGAGGTGTAGGCATCATGCCTTTGTATAAAGGCAGAGGTTCACAGATACACTGCAAGCTAGAGAGCTATTAATTTCAATAATTTGTATAGTAAAATTTGTACATACTAAAATATTAACAAGAAGAATGAAGGAGAGATTCGAAAGGCTACTATAGCAGATCCAAGGCGGCTGTAGACCCAAAATGATGTAGCAAATTTTTTGGCCCTAAGTCAAGATTTTTTTTGAGTATTTATAAAATACGAAAAGATGTTTGATAAGGGTGTAACATATTTTGGGAGACCGCTCCGGTACAATATAAGCGAACCCTTGTTGCGAAGTCTATTTATAAAGGTCACTCAGCCTTTGTGCGAAAAGGAAAAGGCACGTCGCATGTACTGAATTAGGTTGTGCCATGCCAGCTTGGTTGTTCAATTTGTACTCAGCTGTCTCCAAAGGAGTGCCACAACATACGAGTGAATTTCCCTTAAGAAAAACCTCTCTCAAAGAAGAACTATAGGCATATTGCTGCCGGCAACAGAAGTAACGGTATCTTAGATGCTTTGATGAGACCGTGAAATGACAGAATAGTGGCACGTCGGGGTACAAAATGCAATGGTGACGACTGACGTTGATATACGGCAACTAGTTGTGTAAAACATCCTAAATCTAAATACATGGTTACCGAAAACACACAATAAGACTCACTGACAAATCGATACGCCGAGGTATAAACTGGCTCAACGTGCCAGGGATTCTTACCATTTTGTTTGTGGGCTGAAAGATCTAAAGCTAGATAACAAATAATCCATGCTCACATACTTCAATAGTGAACCTTACCAAAATTTCATCACACGAACCATCCCTGAGTTACCTATTAGAAATATTTTTTTTTATAATTTTAGGCTTACAGCCTCAGCTCAGACCCATTCGTATACCATTCGTATACTACCTTCTTTTATCAATTTGCTGGCAATGGTGTGGCTATCCATAATGTTTTTATATAAAACACGTTGGAACTTTATAAAAAACTCATTCGAAGTAGGTTACAGATTTGTTCAACATGTCAACATAAGCATATCGACGGTGAAGTGCCAATACACTATTAAAACTTATAATATTATTTTTTGAAATACTTAATAGAAAATAATTGAGGCTGTTGTGGCGGAGCGGCACAACGGTGTAACTGTAACGCGACGGTGTTGCGGAGAACGGTGTTGTGGGTTCGGTCCCCACTCGAGGAAGTGAAATATTTATTTACGTTTATATTTCCATTCTTGAAGTAAGTATATCCTGTCAAATAAAAGAATCATCGAAATCGGTTGGTGCGTGAGTTATTCGTCTATTAGTCGCGCATTTCGGATAACTATCATTATATATGATGGTGGATATGAAAAAAAAAATAAGGAATATTTTTTATTTCTAATTGTAATAGTATTTATTACTAGACTGAATATAGAATATATATAGACAGAACAAAATATAGCTTAATACTTAATAAATAATAATGCATAATAGCATTATGCTACTCTGTAAAATTTATTTAATCTGTGTGCAAATAAAATATATTATTGACGTAATATGATGTTTATAGCTGCGTCCCATTTTACACCATTGGTAGAAATCATCTAGGGGAAAATCATGCTTGTGATTGGTTACATTTAAATGTGTCGCTGTCGATAATGCTACTTCATATTGTAGTTTTGATAGTTTTTGACAGATGGCTATAGTATATTAATATAGCAATATAACGCTAGATGGCGTAACAGCTTTGTGTCCAATCTTAGAACATTCTGGAAATTGTCAATATTGACAGTGACACGATTATCTGAAATGGACGCATGTAAGTAATTTTTTCTATTTGATATTTTCAATTGTAAGGTTAATATAAACACGTATTAATATAAGAAGCTCTAGTAAAATAGGAATCAAAGCGCTAGGAAAATGATTCTAAATTAATTTAATTTATTTATGAACTCTGCCACTGTTTTTTTTTATTTATCTGCCAGGGGCCATGTGGTCCATACTTTTTGTTATTAACAAGGAGCTTCTCTTTATTACATCTTTTTATTATTGTGATTATTCAATAATAAGTTTATAAAGTAAAAGAATCTAGTAACTGTATTGTTGTTTGTCTATTTTTGTTTATTTATCTATTTGAATTAAATATTCATAAAATATAAATAACCTATGTAAATTGTGTATTTTAACCCAGTTACGAGTTATAACGACCAAATATCACTACACATGTATCAACCAATACATACGTCAGCGAAAAAAAAATAATCTACGCACATATGACATAGGTGACGTTGGCAAATTGACATTTTGTTTACGTCCCCATATTTTTATCATAGCGGGTCTTCGTTGACGTATTAAAATGCGCCGATTGAAAGTTTCAAAACATTGACATTAATTTTAATATAATTTTGTATATCATAATATTTATAATACTGTTTTTGTATATTATGAACTAAAACTAACACTTTCTAATCAATTATTTTCGATTAAAATATTTATTGATGATTGATTTCTTCTCATTTAGAAAGAAAAAAAAAACAAGATAAAAACACATATTGTCTATATGCTTCTCACATATTCGGAAAGAGATTCTACATAATTGCTATATATCACCCAATAACAATATTTCACTCGCCTGGGGGTTCAGCCCAGTTAGGTGAGTCAGCTCGGCTACCCGGGGCAGGCCCAGTTTAGGCGACAGCTCAGGAGTCGGATGTTGGAGAGGGAAGGAGATGGGTAGTCTGCGCGCGTCTGGCGGTCTTGAATGCCACGGGGTGATGTCCTTTCCGCGAGCCGGTCGATGTGCTTCTCAAGGCTTTCCATCTTGAGGTCGCAGTGTATTGTTGTATTTCTGACGATATATGGGGCCTGGGTGACTCGTATAAGAGCACGGTTTTGGAGCACTTGCAGGATGTTCCTTTGGCGGGGACTGGCTAGTGCATACCAGGCTGGCGACGCGCATGAGTTGGCAGTTTGGTGAATTTGCCCAGTCATGGTTAACTTTCCGTCGGTCACGTCACTCCCAGGTATTTGGGTCGAGGATTCCATTGGATCTGCTGACCGTTGCACTCTCCTTACGGTTTGCAGCTGTGGCGGCAAAGTGAAGGACTCTTGCCACCTGCAGCGTAGTTGAATGTCCGCCGCGGAAGCCAAACAGTTCGTGCCGCGGCTGGAGATGCGACATGAGAAGCGGGAGGGTGAGCTTCTCAAACACATTCGAACAGTTTGGCTGTGGAGCTCAAGAGGTAATGGGTCGGTATCCCTCTGGACGTCTCAGGTTCTGCCCAGGTTTTGAGATCATAATGACCAGACCCTCTTTTAACGCTTGGGAAAATATCACTGGCGCGGAATGGCGTTGGTGACCCCGTCCTTACCAGGGGTTTTCTTCGGCTTTAGCTTCTTAACTTTCTTTACTGACGCAGGCGAGAAGAAAGGTGGCGGAGGCGATTTTCTACCTCCTTTTCTACAGCGGCGTGGAACTCGGGACGCTCACTGGGGTTAGGCCAAAACTGTGTTGCCAGATGGCCTGCCAGGATTTCTGCTCTCTCTCCCGCCGAGTAGTGGAGAGATCCGTCAGGGTGGTGGAGAGGTCTCACCGGGAGTTTATCGTTGGCAATTTGGCGGTACAGCCTATTGATCGAGGGTCGATCGTCGTGCGCCTCCGTGATGCGAAGATCCTATGCGTTGGCTGCCGTGTCCTTGATGGCAGCCCTTATCTGTTCTATCAAACTGTTGAGCTTCAGTTTGAGGCTTTGGTCCCTGGTCACCTGCCAGTCGGCACGCGTCCTCCTTTTTTGCACGACTAATATTTGTACCCACCTAGGGATTGGCGGCAGTGCGTGAGTGGTTGTGGGTAGAGTGGAATTGACGACGTGAGGTTTCTTCCAGGCGGTCGATGCTATCCGCATCGTTGAGGGGCTCAAAGATCGGTTCTTCTGTTGCAGGAGGGCCTCGAGCCGCTCCCAAGAGATCCGCCGTCCGGGTGGTGGGCCACCGGCTAGAGTCAACCTGCCCGTGAGTGGGACGAGAACGGGCAGGTTATCGGATCTGAAGGCGTCTGAGAGGGTCTTGAGCTCCATTGCGGCGAATCCTCTGTGGACCAACAGTGGTGTTGGAGTAGTGGGCCGGCTAGTCGGGACCCACTACCTCGTAGCCATTGCGGATGGTATCATTGGTGATGGTGACGTCTGGTCATGTAGGTGGCCGGGCACCTCCAGGCTTGGTGCTTGGCGTTCCAGTCCCCAGCAGCGAGTGTGGGGGTGGAACTGCCAACCACCTGATGGACTTCATTGGTGCGCAAGGTGAGGGAGCCAGGGCGGTAGATAGCGTACAGTTCGATGGCGCTTAAACCCAATTGTACCTCGACACCCAGGGACTGGAACTACTGGGCGTTGAGGTCGGATTGCTGGCGGAATGTTGACCAAATGTTGAATGGACCAGCAGCCCGCGCCATGGCTTCTTTGCAGTGGCGTCCATCCGCAAGACGTGGTAGCCCGGCAGGTGGGTGGTGTGCGAGGGGTGGAGATGCGTTTCATTTATAAGCGCGACGTTGACGCGGCGGTCGCGCAGTATGTAGCGAAGGAAGGGCAGGCGACGGTGAAATCCTGCGGCGTTTCAGTATATCATCCGTAATTCAGCCATTGGACATGGCATCAAGGACCGTTTGGATAGGGTTATACTTATCATCCTCCCTGAGGGCGATAAAGACTCTTTTGAGGGAGTCAATGGCCGTGTCGATGGTGATGTGGGAACTTCTCTGGGTCCCGTTGCGGGGCTACGGGCTTGTACGGCTCCAGTTCTGGTGGCTACAGATGTAGCAGATGTGATTGGGGCTGCGGGCGGCGAGGCTGTCGGTTGCGCCATGGTAGGGGGAGGAGGGTCCTCTCTTCGGTTTCTCTTCCCCTGTCCATTCTTCTTGTGCCCCTCTCTGGCGGGGGGTTGGTAGGGGCCATCAACGAGGGGGCCTAGGCCTCCGCTGGTACCGTGTTAGCGGCAACAGGGGTGGCTGGTAGCGCTGTTCTTCGACTGGTGGTTCGTTGTTGGGAGTGGGCTACAGTGCCAGCGTCTTGAATAAGGGGCATGCTGAATAATTCGTGGGGTGAGGGCCTCCGTAGATCGCACAAGTTGCAGCTACATCGAGTCGCGCGTGAAGTGTCCCTCTCCACACCTCACGCATGCCAGCCGCCTGTGGCACCCTTGGCAATAGCATCATCCGACCGGTTCTTTTATACGGCAGCGGAATGCTGCCCTATCTCGACACACTCAAGAGCTTCACGTTACGGAAATGAAGATGCTGAGGTGGATGTGCGGCGCAACTTGTATATCAGAGCAAAGCTTGTATATCAGACCCTTGCGCTTGAATGGTATCCTGCGATCGCACACAACACCAGTGACCTCCCGTCATTTAGCCCAGGCAACGCTCATCCGGCCATGGAGATCGTGATCG
>FAPY01054384.1:0-11355 GCA_900067975.1 Heliconius heurippa
AACCTAGTTAAAATACACCGTTCCACACACAATCATTCCCCTAAGTGGGGATCCGAACCTAAACCCGTCACGTACGCATTTTTATGCTACATATCACAAGAAAACTAATCTTTCCTAATATAGTACGCTAGCAATACAAAATACAAAATTATAAATCCAATAGAGCACTACCTTCAAATATCTCAGGCACAAAAAGGGAGGGTAGAATAAAAAAATATTAGCGAATATAGATTAAAAATAAGATCTAACGGGGTAGTAGCAGTGTGCTCCGTTCACACGCACTCCACGCATACCAATGCGCTGTCGCTAGACAGCTCGGCTGCCACCCAAGTAAATTATAGGGTTGCCTATCAATATTAATACAGTATTTTGCTTAAATCTATAATAATATTGTAAAGCTTATTTGATAAAGTTCGTTTGGTTGATCTCCTTAAACTCAGGAACTACTAGTTTGTATTGATTTTTTTCAAGGGTACACCAGGTAAAAGGTAATTTTATGGGAGTTACTATATATAAATGGTGATATATTTTACGCTTACCATTTTAACGATTTATAATTAAATATTTTGAAACGTTTTTAATGGCTTTTCCAATATTAAGGATAAATATTATATAGCATTAATTAACTTTGTGATTTATTGAAAATATACCTATGTATAATATTTGTAATTTCTTTAATAAGTGCATATACATAAAGAGAGCAAGTTATATAGTCGTCAGACAGTTGCAGAGGTTTTTCCCCTTATTTCTACTTAGTCGCGGTAACCCTGTACTGTCTTAAGCTGAAATGCGTACAGCTTCGAGTTTTACTTTTTATAAAAAGTGTACGCGGGCTGTATAAAAGAATGCTGCCCGTAATTACACTCACCTGCGCTTTATCGCAGCACCTAGATACCTTGTTTCTAACATTTAATAATAAGTAGTGGCATTCTATGATAGTTTTTTTAATAATTATTATTAGCTTCACACTGTATCCCACACACAGCGTGTATCATGAGGGTACCTAGTGTTAGGACACTCCGTTCCCCATTTTCTGTCAAATTTTGGAAGCGTTGCGTGTTGAATGGCAGAGAATTGAAAATATTAAATATTTTATTTTCTCGAATGAGAATCGAACTCACAACCAGTCGCGGTTACACACACACTGTTGTGCCCCTGCGCAACGAATGCATTTAATAAAAGGAAAGATTATACCATATTATAATATAAATATTTTTAATAATTTAGTTTTTTGTCTGTGCCTTAGGCCAGATTAAAGAATATATTATAGATTTGTTATCTATGCCTCATAACTATAATAGTAATCTCAATAATTTCTCACTTAAAATAAGTGGGCCAGCAGGAAAATATACAAGAAAATTGTAATTCGCTATATAGCGCGATTTTACACAGTGAATGACAGTTGCAGCAGTTTACCAGATTATTAATTATAATGCCAGCAAAAACATGGAAAATCCTTATAGAATGACCAGCGTTGCGTGGCCTCCCTTCTCTGGCCAGTGGTTCGAGGAGTACTGGTTACGTGGTTCCATTAAAATTGCCGTCGCTTTTAGACCAAATGGCACCGATCGCAGACAAGATCTTGCTACGGCTTTGCGTAAGATTAAATATTTATTGATAATTTCCATCGACATATGAAACTCTTATTTTATATTCGCATTTCTATTAAAATCTTGTTATATATGTGTTTATATATTTTAAGTGAATATTAATGAACAGGATGTAGAGATTTTCATGGCAGTGGGACTGTACGACTCGAGAGAGTAAATAGTCCTAATTCCCTGTTTTGGCAAGATGTTCTTTTGTTTTTATTCGTAAGAGAGAGAAGATCCATCCTTCTCCATAGAGAAGAATGCCTCAACAATCTCTCAATGTTTCATTTAGGAACCTATATTTGAATTTCTGAACAAATTGATAAACAATTTGAAAGATATGAGCTATTTCATAGTTAGATATGTAATGTACTTCAATGAAAAGACACTAACAGTAATAGATCGTAGATTGTCGCATGTCGCTCCCTTGACCCACTTGTTGAAATGTCGAAGAAACCATTAAACCATATACTGTTGATCCTTTTGTCAGCGAATTAAATTTTTTATAGCTTGCAATACTAGACTAGTGTATTATCCAGATTTTAAAAAATCATGTTATATTACGTATATAGAGTGCTTGTATAGAAGAGCTAGTATCAAGGCAATCAGTTCTTCACTCTCCGCCCGGATTAGAGAAATTACGGAGAAATTTAACGCCGCGCTTTGTATTATCAGAGCAGAGAAATGAATTTGTCCGCGAGTAGGAATCGAATACACGAATCGATCGATGTCAAAGAACTCAACAAATCTGCTACAAAGGTAGTCACTGTGTGAGTTTAAGGAAAATGCGTAATGTTAAAATTTTCCATGGAAAATTAATTACAATTTTTAGCAGTAACTTGTCATTTACGATTAATTTTTAAAATTCTCTTTACTAAAATAATAAAGAGAAGTATAAAATTGTTTTTTATTACTAGAAGTTACATACAACAATAAATAACTAAAGTAAATTTTGCATACGTAGGTAAGTAATAATTTTATAAAATTATATTGGAATCCATGTTTGCAAAATGCCATGACATTTGACATTTATATATGAATTGAAATTGAATGTCTATTCTTGTATATTAAGCCATAATGTTTGTATCTACATTTAGATTGCAAATCGATTTCGCGTACGGCTCTATTAAAGCAACTTTAATAATAGGGTTCTGTGTTCAAGATTATTATTATATATTTTTTAATTTCACACCGTATTTTACGATTAAGGAGTCACAAGGTATGCAGAGGGAACCTAATATTAAGCCAACCTGTTTCACACTTTCCATTCCCTCATTTCATGTATCCCGCACATAGTAAGTCAGGAGGGAACACCAGGGACTCTATTGTTAAGTTATAGTCGCTCACAGTTGCCAGCAACACCCCCCACCCCCCCTCTACGTACCACCCCCGTCGTATGTTAAATTAAAGCGTCTTATAACAATTGCTAATTCCTAGATTTCTCAACCGCAAGTGTCAATCCATATTAATTCCATTCACAAGACAATACGGTCGGAAGCCGCCATATTGTCAACCTTCGTCACGACATCCGAGCATCTGACCTTAGATTTTCGTGACCTATCACTTCCTAGATTCGCTAAAGTTAGAACTAGATTATCCAATAATTCTCACAAGGCAGAGAAGATTATTCAATGTTTGGCGTTCAAGTATTTATTTTGTTTTCTTTGTGTTATACATTGCTCCATTACAATTTAGAATTGGTAGATAATTCAAGCTTCATTATGGTTGCCATATACATGATTTAATTTCATTTCTAAGTTAAGATAACCAATGAAAAAGACCAAATAATGTTATTGTTAATTAGGGATTATTAGGGAACTTATTCAAAACTTACATAACTTATTTAATATTATTTTAATTAATGATGTCGAAATTAAAAATACAATCGATATATGCAATTGTATGGGATATATACAATTTGTATCAATTAAGAGTTAGGAGGCCAGCCGCCAGGTCCCGCTGTCCAATGAGCGTAATTAGCCACGTGCGGCGAACTGGGTCACAGTTACTAGTTAGATAAGAATGCAGGAAAATCTTGGAAAAATATTAAATTACATAAGTATGAGTAATTTAAGAAACACTTTCTTCAAAGGGAGAGCAAGAAGGCTCTTTAAGCCTTTTGATAATGATAGTTTTCGTCTCGGTTAGACAATTTATTGAATAATTAATAACATGGTAAAACATATTTTTTGTAGCTTCATGTGATGTCCTGCAGGGTAGGTTCTGGGAACCTAATGTTCTAGTGCTCGTTCCTATTAAGACAGTTTCCGCCGAAATCTGGTGACATTGTACGTTAAGTGGCTGATAGATGTTTATATTTTTATCAACATACAAGCACCCTCCATTTTGGTTTTTTAATAGAATATATACATTTTATATAATATAAAATATGCTAAACGTATGTGCATTGGGCTACGGCTCAATAAAACATGGCCCTTACTCTGTGTGTGTCACAGTTGTTGAGAAATTAAATGATTGTCATGCCATTCGATCGCAACGCACACGCTCACCTCGAGATTCCTGCCGACTATGGGGCGTAACTCAAAAACCAGAGCAAAAACGTAGTCCCCAATTTGAATGAAGTATGTTACATACTTCATACGAATTGGGGACATTCTTGAAATTTCCAACAGTTCAAACAGTTCATTTGTTTCTTTGTGTGACCTTTGATTGTTGGACTGTGAGGTTATTAAAGGTCATTTTATGTACATAATTGAGGCCAGTCATGGCGTAGGCGCGTGACTGTAAGCGCGACAGGTTATGGATTTGATTCTCACTCTAGGTGAAATGAAATATTTATTATTTTCATTTGTTTGCTCTGGCGTCGAAAATATCTGAATTTCTGATTAGTTATAGAAAAGTTTAAAAGTATTTAGGCATAGCAAAGTGTTCAAGTTTTAAAAGTGAAAAAGCTCACTGAAAAATCTCACATCCATTAAATTGATAAATGGTTTCTCACTTAAAAGTAGGTTCATATGAGACGATACTAGAAGATAAAACGTTTTCGATGTCCGATGAAATTTAAGACTAGATAATTGCAAATTTATGCAAAATCTTACAAATTAGACATGCCAATGTCTCTATCTGTAATTATCATGTTCAGAATATAAGATATTTGATTAAATAACGTGTGACGTTTTCGTTCTATTTTGATTCGTAAAACTTAACCACCATAAATTAACTCCCCATGGTAGGTATAAATGATTAACCACTGCGACCACCAGTCATCTTACAGTTTATCTAAATCAATCTTGAAAAAAAAAACTAAAGATACTATAATTTTCTCGTACACATTTCCTTTTTTTAGAACTATAGCTTTCTAATCCGACATTCCCTAATAACTTTCTATTAAGTTACTTGGAAATATAAATAAAATATGAATTTAATATATATATATCGACAGATCATATTTCTCATCTCTAGAGTTCCCATAAAAAAAACATTTCATGGAACCTACAGTTTAATTGGAAAAGTTAAAAATAACCTACTGTATTTCAAAGTGCAATTGTCTTCATTAGTCTCTTAGTCAGACGTCGTCCCTCAAAATAATTATAGTTCACTCAATTATATTTGAGTAATACGAGCACTTCTCGTTATGCGCGTTGATCTGAATGAACTGTATACTATATGTAATGCTTTGTTTGTATAACAATTAATATAGTATTTTTTTTAGATTCGCTTTGTATTGTCTCTATCCTGCTGTGTGCGGAGGGTAGTCACAGGGAACCTGGGAACCCAGACTTGTCCGTTCCCCACTTTTCGCGAAATTCTGGGGACATTGAGTGTGGAGTGGCGGAACTCAATGACGCGCTTGGCCCGTCGCCCGCTTACCAAAGCGAGCAAATTTAAAAAAATAAATCCCTTCAGAATTCAAGGGGAAAGTGGCTCTCTCTCTATCTCTTTTCCGTCTACATGCAGGATACAGTGTGAAGCTGAAAAAAAACTGTAAATACATCTTTAAAAACTTAAATCGTATGTCGTTCTGTGTTTACAGATCTACCAGTTCGGAGCAGCACCAACTAGTTTTTGTTGCAAAACCTGACGCGTAAATTATAATTAACAACTTATATATGTATTAATTTGCATAAATACGATTAATACTTGTTTCTCGATTGATCCCTACAAGGAGTGTCGTTTGCGTGTAATCACCGTCGTTTGCCACTAAATTTGCCTTTTTAAAATGTTTTCTTTAATTTATTGCCTATTAATTCCGACTAAAGTATTGAAGTGTGCTTTAATTATCTTTTTATTTTCCAAAGCTTGTAGCACAAGTGTTTGTAATATTTAGAAATTACTTCTTTGGAAATACAAGGGGGAACTTAGCATTCGCGTAACTCAACACCGTGCTTTGACCTCATCAGAGCGAGGAAATGGAATCAATTCATTCCTTCTGGGAATCCAACCCAAAACCGCTGCGTTTACAGTCAAACTGTGCCATTGAGTCACTACGTCCTCAACATACTTAGCATAAATTTGTAATTTCATTTAACTATAAAACATATTTTTTCTTTATCTCGTATATCAATAAATATTTCAATGTAAAACAACTAATAAACCCTAGAAGAATATTCACCCGGATGCCGCTACAATACTATAAACTACAAATTCAAGTAAATATATTCCTATCACATAAGTAAAAGACGCAATAATAATATATATTATTACATTTGAATGCGGCACCCGGTGCTGGCCTGGCCTGGACTGGCCTGTGGTGACAGCGCCTCGCAGTCTGCGCGCGCGCACACTCACGAGGTAAACTGTTTACGTAACTTTAGGTCACTGACGTAATATTTAAATAAATGTATTGATTTGGTTTATTTGTAATAATAGTTCTATAAATATTGTTGGTGTATAATAAAACCATATACTCGTATATTTACGTGAATTTAGGTTAATCGATTTATTTTTGTTCATATATCGTAAAAAATATGGAAAATATTGATAGAAAAGTAGCAACTCGCAGCTTTTTATCGTATAGCAGAGTAGACAAAGGAAACAGTTCCTATATTATGCCTTGTTTCCGAGACCTTACGTGTTGAGCGGCAGAACTCAACGCCGCGAGGGAACATGAGAATAATTGAAATATAATTATTCCCTCGATTGCGCATCAAACCCACAACCATCGCGTTTACAATCAAATCTTAATATATAAATAAGTAATTTGTATTTTTCAGTTTTTCCCGTTTACGTAATACGCCATTATGTATATATTGTAATGGTTTGTTGTTCTAACTGTACTATGCATTGTTGCGCGTGCGTCGAATATAAATATCGATAAATTTGCATATATCATTGTTTTACTATTATTTGGCTGAGTAAGTGAAAAGGAATTTTATACGATAGTAAAATATCTGGTATGAACTGGTTATAGGACGAGGGCCTATTAAGGTACTGGGTAAAAAGTGTTGGAAAACTGTTCCACCTCGAAGGCAGGAAAGCTCGGAATATTCTAGACCACCTTTCGTTTACATAAACCGAACGTTACGTTCACATTACGACAGGCGGCAAGCCGTTTAACGGTGGGCTTTCGCAAGTTTCATTTTAAACTAAAGATCTATCTAAAGTTGGGAAATTAAAAATATAATTGAATATTTACATAATAACAGTCAAAACAAATATTTTTAAAAAATATAGAAAATAGTTTAAAAAACCGCGTCAAAGCGCGACGTTGCCTTTACCCACTTTCCGCGACGCTTTCCCTCGTTACTAGAGCAAGGATTACCATTTGAAAATAATAAATATTTTATTGTCCCAAGTAAAAATCGATCTTACAACCGTCATGCTTAAGGTCACATGCTTGTGTCCCTGCACTATGAAGACCTCATTTATTATAGAGTAGGCGATATATATTTAATCAAACAAAAATGGATGCTAGTAATGATCGATGTCAAAACTTACAAGCCTCATACTTTTATTGTGCGAATTCTTCTCACAATCTATCAATAGCATTTGTTTCATACTAATAAATAATTAAAATGTTTACAAGTATTTAATTATGACCGAGGGAACCTTTCCTCCGAATTCTGAAGACACCTTAAAAATAAGGAGATCTTCTTTAATTTTTAAAAAATATTTAAATTTTTGTGAGCTATTATAGGAACTAATCTATATCAGCAGAAACAATATACAAAAAGTATGTAAGTATGTAAGTAGCATCCACTCTCACGCATCAGTATTAATCGCAAACGTCCGGACAGATACGGATTGAAAAATAAAATAAATACGCAAACGGCGCTTGGCGGCAGCCTTTCATTTAAAAAAATATAAATGAAATTAGTTATTATTTATAAGGTAATAAGATTCACAATCGCGTGTTATTTGGCGTGGTGGGTGTAAATACATGCTGGGCTAAAATAACCAGACCAGACTGGTCGGGTCTAGTGGCGTTGAACCGCACAGGTGGGCCTTGGATTACGAGATATATATTTAATATGGCATATAATAATACCCTTTTGTAGAGTTGGCCATAGGTGGGCTAATGTAGAAATGGCTACTACTCTTACAATATCAGCAAGCAATATTTTCATAATTTGAAATATCCAAATTTCTATGGAGACAAAAAAAATGGATGTTATTTTCTTTTGTATAACGACAACTAGTCAAAACATACTACGAATTTAGGAAATAACTAATATGAGATCTAAAAAGAAACAAAGGAACGGAATAACCTACATACTCGCTAAAACATAATCCTCCTTTGGGCTTCGCCACAGTCGGGTAAAAAGAAATTGAATTAACAAGAAGCAGGAGCTATAAATATTTGCTTAAACAGTACTAGCTAAGTCATATTTTTAAATAAAATATGTAAGAATGTCCCTTTATACCGTCAACGTAATTGCACTTAATGTGTCGCAAACCGGAAACAGACAAGACTAGAGGAAGCGGATGCCAACAATTCTTACAGGCATTATGTAAATGGTAAATAATTAATGCCACGTTCCGAGAATACACGTGAAATATAATAATCTGTGACAATTAAAGTTCATAGTTATTATAAATTTATTAAAATTAAACTGAGTTTGTAAGTATAATCTGTGAACGCAGTGTCTTAAAAATTGTTTTCTATTCTGTTCTTCGGAGTGTCTTATCACTCGAGGTTCCTTTGACTACCCTTATATACGCACAAGTTAATTTTTTTCGTATTTTCAAATGTACAAAAAACATTTAAAAAAAAATGTTTTAAATCTATACGCATACTTTTTTGTTAAAAGTTATTTTATTTATTAAAATTGTCCACAATGATTTTATAAGTATTATAAGAAAAAGTATGAAGAGACTAACCTGATAATATTTACCGATGACTTTTAAGCTATACTTATTACCTTTCAAAACAAGCGAATTAAATAAATTCAATAGTAAATAAAGTCATTTTTAACGAGAACTGTCTTTATCTTATAATAGGTACATTATGAATGACTTCGGTTACGGCACACTTTAGAGGAAACCGCAAACAAAACAAATGCGCTACTATAACAAAAATACATATAGTGTTGACGTAAACGCGGTCTAATTACAAAATAATGCTTTAAATAAAACCCATGAATCAATATCGAGAGAATTCATTATTGCAATTATTTATATAACTCAGTTCTGTTAGTTTTTTGTTATTTATAGAATATCCGCATATTATCTTAATGAGTGAAGGTGATACAATCTATCATATATTAGTCATAGATATTTATTAAGATACTAAGTATGTATCTTACAGCTTCTAAGAAATCAATGAAAACAGAAAATATGAAACCTCTTAGTTGCGTGAAATTTATTTTCTACGGATATTTAATATAAATATAATAAATGGCAATATCTGCAAGACGTACCTTCGAGTGATAAATGTGTCATGGCGTCGAGTGCCGCCAAAATTATGCACCACTAATAATAATTAAAGCAACACGTCTGCTGTCTTTGATCTTGTGAAATTTCTAATTTATTTAACATTTAAAGTTTTATTTCCTAAAATAAAACCTAACCCCTCAGTAGGATGTTTCAAAAGCCATTGGCGCCAAATCACAATGACATATGTTTTACGTTTTTAAGACACAGATTCTAGTCTTTGAGCCAAATTATAATTATTGTAGTCTTATTAATCCTTTTTTATTATAGTTTTTTAATATAATTTTAATTGTATTTTATGATTACCTACGACAATATATCACCTGCGTAATGTGAACGTTACTTGAGATCACGATATACTATTGTGTACATTGCGTAATATCTGCTAAACCTGTTTAGAGTCACTGACCCACATGAGCCCGCGAACCTTGACAAAATTGTGTTTTTTTTATATATAGAATTTTATTATTTAATTAGAATATTATATAACTATAAATTAGAAATGAAATTTCTAGAATTAAGAGTCTGAAAATAAAAATATAAATTAACAAGTGAGCTAATTTTTTAATAAGGCTTTACTCGCTTAGTCACAAAACCGCTTGTATGTTTTAATAGTTCAAACATAGTAATTAAGAGAGAGAAGATTTTGACTACTATTATATAAATTTACCTGTCTTATATTTTTTTTACTTAAAAAAACCACATCCATCTCAAACAGCTGATGAGGTCAATAACATCTTCATTAACATATTATATAAAGAATCTTTTCTTAGCAACGTTTTTATTTGTCTACGTTTTGTATTATATAATTACTTGGTAATTATATTATTTATATTAAATAGTAGATATAATAAGGGTAACGAAAATGTGTTATTTACGTATAAATTTTCTAATTTTGAAGTAAACTTTTATGCAGTATCTATCGCGACTCATTTATCTATTTGATAATTTCAAAATATAAAATAATTGGGGTCTCAGACGTGATTTTCTAATCTTGTTATATCGTCTGGCAAATAAGTAAAGTTGTCAACGCCGTCTGGTCAGAAACATTAACTTTTTATTTATTGCTAAACAATCCTTGGATGTTCTGCGAGAGCTTTAAGCCTGGCAAATCTCCAAATGTACTCTTATCACTTGGAAAGTTTAATAATTTTTCATTCACGCGCCGAGTGTGTGGGCATCCCATTCATAAATAAGATTGTTCTAGACGAATTAAAGAAATATATACAATAATTAAAATCTTATTAACTTTTTACGGTTTGTAACGTTCGCATTTAAAACATGTTATGTAAATTAATTTATATGAAATAAATATTAATTTTAGTATTTAATATTTTATGGGTTAAATATTTATATTAGCCAGTAGTATGACAATATTTATTATAATTTATTTTTTCTTAAATAAATAGAATTTATTTTATTAGGAATAATTTCTAAAATTATATTTTGGGCTTTGAGTTTTTTTATCTGTGTAATTATAATGGCGCCAAATCGAGAGTGGCGAGTTACGATAGTTATTTATAAATTGAAATGAAGAAAAAAATATAATGTAGTTATTTTTGTCTCATTAGTAATATTTCTTTATCATTCATAATTATTGGTCAAGAACAATGCTGCTTAGACTAAGTTTAGAGGAAGGAGCGTTATGAAATCTATTTCCAATATTAAAATTGTCAGTGTGGAATGGCTTGCTGTAGCCCTTTAAAACAAGTAAGTATATTTTTATAATTTTCACAATAAATACAACATACATATTTACATCAAAGTCACAGCCAGATTAAATATATTCGCACATTAAAAGGAGATGTGAGATAAATGTAACGCACTATATTTATTTCGTGAATCGGCAGGGCCTCGAGACGACGCGGGTTCGATGCCGGTCAGATACCGAGGCCGCAGTCGTCTGCAATATTAAGTATATATATATATA
>FAPY01054697.1:0-10166 GCA_900067975.1 Heliconius heurippa
TTTCATTTCATCGCTCTGGTAACCGCCACGTTTATAGTAGTAGGGAATGAACGTGTCCTTAATGCGGTGGTTTAATATTAGGTTCCCAGGTTCCCTCCTAATAATAATAATAAGAATTAAAATTACCGGTTCTATTAAGATATTTACTTTAGTTATGATGCACGGTAGCTAGGCCAACGGTTGGCTGTTGGTATAACGGCACGACCTTAGGTAGTAACTGCATTGAAGCAAGGCCCTTATAGCATTCATGCTGTGATAGCGATAAACGGAATCAAAGGGACAATGCATAAATATTTTATTATTTTAAATGTGAAGAATTTTCCTAGCCGAGATTAAAATAAACAATTTTAAAAGAAAAAAAGAAAGTTAAAAGTAAAACTCAATTTTTTCCCGACTTTACCTTACACAGATCTTTTTGTATAAAGCTTCCTATACCTGTACAATTATTACACTTATATTCTTTTGACTGATTACTAACTTAAGTAAATGTGATAACAATACATCTGAGCAAACAACCAGTACCAACAAGCAATGGCACTGTAAGAAACTCTTGTTAATAGTTTTTAAATTATATTTATTGTCTTTTTCTTAGATTACATATAATATTAATGTATTATTCATTATACTTTGCTTCAAAACAAACATATTTACGGTAGTACGCTGCTTATTGCGTCTGCCACTCTACGTAGATCGTTTATCTGTTTACATTGTCATTGATTGCTTGCATTACTACTTGTAGAATGTCAAAAGCTCAATTATATATACATTATGAATGTATAAACATATCTAGATATATATATATATTAAATTATTTATAAAGATTCGTAAAACTATTCTAGTTGGATTATTTTGCTTGGAAAACGTTACTGATATAGAACATGGATTACGAAACGATCGTCCCACACTGTCTTTGAAACAATTTTTGTTAACACTTGGCAAGTGTTCAAGCTATAACGTATTTGTAGACGAATGATTAATGTAAATGCGTTTATATTGTACAATGAATTTCTTTTAGTGAAAAGGTCAAAGCAGTCAACTGTGTCACACCTAAAAACTTATACCTACATTAATATTATAACAAGCTTCTATTGTATGTAAAAGTATACATATTAATTAAAGTGACGTACATTTACATTCAATAACTAAGTATATTCATCTTTTCAATGATAAAATAATGATTGTCGTCGCGACGACGCATTTACTTGAAATAACTTGGCAACTCACAAAATAAATGGATATATCTATTGTTACTAAGAAAGCTATTGTTTGAACACTATTGTTTATAATGTAGACTGAGAATCTGATTTTACCGTACCAACGATAGTTTGTCACGGTACTTCGGAATTCTCAAATTATCGCTTTCATACTTAAACAACGCCATCACCGACGATGGACAGCCCCTGATAGTGCCTAATACGATTTAATACGTGATGTCTGTTTAAAATAAGTATGTAATATTTTTAGGTATCATAAATTACAATATTAGAATTCATATTAAAAATGCACACACGAATTATTAATAAGAATGTAACAAGTTATTAACTCATGTTGTTTATAAAAAACCCCTTGTATTGATACATATCAAAAATGCAAGAATGGCGTCTCGAGGCCGGCGGTGCGTTGCCCTCTGATGGTATGTTACTTTGTTCTGTAATGTACCCTGGTAGCTGCACTTTCGCCAATCGAAAGCTTCACTTTTAACCAAATGTGACACTTAAATTATTAAATGATATTTTTCCAGATCTTTAAGTAATAAAGAAAAAAATGAGAATCATCAAATTCCATTCATATTAATAGTTTAGTTATCCGATAATACGATTATTTTCTCCCTTTTTGCTGCTTTATGCTCTCCTTTTTGAAGTCTATATTAGATTTGCTTGTAAACTTAACTTTATATTATATAATATTATTATACCATGACAAACTTAAGTATTTTTTTCTGGCGATTTCAACTAATGACAATTACATAGTAATTTTTTAACTGTGTATATGTTTTTTAATGATGGAAAAGTAACTCTTGCATTACATAGTATTAATTTACTTTCATTTCTTGCTAAGCTATATCAGGGACAGACCTGAGCCAGCGGTCGCGGGATATTTCCACGCATTAAGCACGGCGGCGTGGCGCTGAGGCGTAAATTGTATAATTAAGTGGGCACCGTACCTCTACTTTGACGTCAATGGTGGGGGTTTTTGTAAAAGTAGAATCTTAAAAATGTTAAGTTGATTCTTAATAAGAAGAGGAAAAAGTGATATTGTTCAATAGATATTAATATTTTTAGATAATAATTATCTTTTTCTTATTTGTGTCAAGAACTTTTATGACATTCATATGCAAAAACAAACTAGGTTAAGAGTACATAGTACAGTAGACACATGACGATGGATTACAGATTCATTGGCAGCAGACAGCTTGTAAAGATATTCAATAACAAATTATTTATTCTGATATTTGTTACATATAGCTAGCCTTCCTGCATAAAGTTATATAGGAAACTATTATAATTTTCTTTAATATATTTGTTTTAATTTATTAAATGTACTTAAATGGAATATATAACCGGTACAACATTTTATATTAATTTATCAATTGACAATCTCGAGCCACATCAAGTAAATAAACCCTGACATTTACTTATCAATTTTTGAGTAATATATTTTTTCTTATTTTAATAGATCTTTTAAAATTCATGGCGCCCTAATATTTGATACCATTATTTAGTTATTACGTAAGAAATATCAAAATTGAACATGAATGGGTATCTACGTAGTATGTAGCGCCGGCGTCGAGGCCTTGGCCTTAACATTATGGTAATACCAATCATTGTTACGACGGTCGGTAATCAAACTTAGTTCAATTTATTTATTCTTTTCAATCCTTTTTTGTTTCACTCAACTAGATTTGAACAAGGTCAGATTCATTACCTTATTTCTTATCATCAGAAAAACATAAGATGCGCAATACGCACTGTACTAATTGAGTTTTTTTATACAAATACGCCTAAATATTGTTTTATTTTTGTTTTAAATTTAACTTGAGGAAAAAAATATTTATTTTTAAAGGGAAAACTAAATAAGGTTCATTTATAAATTTTTTGCACGCTAACATTTAAAAATATTTTTAAAAACATTCAGTATGAAATACAAGTAAACTTATTTTTTGAAAGATTTCTTATTGTATCTTCAATTTAAGTTAATATTAATAATATTATTTAGGTAATTTAAGTAAGACAACGACCGAAACAAGAAAATATTTGTGTACGTATGTCATCTTTCAATTTACAAACGTCCGATAATTAGGAGTCGTTCCCATTATGACCTACTTTTATTACAATTTTGGAGAAATGTCAATATTATTTGGAAGATCTGTTATCTCAGATAAATAGAATAAAATAACGTTATTAAATAAATAAAAAAAACCTAATGTTAAGTACGAAATGACCTTTAAAGCCAGTTTTAAGAGGCTTGTTTTAGTGAACGAACGGGTTTTCTTTATTTGTCCTAATATATTTAAATGATAAGCCTTAATTATTTAAATATATGGAACTAAAAATGATTATTATTTTCTTCGAATATTTGTTATATTTGTTGTTAAACCTGCTATTTTTTTTATAAAATCTTTTTAAATAACAATCTATTTTTGATATATTTTATTTTATTTATTGAAAATGTTGTAATCTACGAAAAACGATAATACATTTTGCACATATTACATATGATTTTTTTTATTAACAGAAACGAACAGTTCCTATTTCCTATACCAAATAGAGTCAAATTCTGAATATTTATATTCAAGATTTATTTTTTTAGCATTTTCAAAATATTTCAACCGGAAATTCAATAGAATACTATTTTTTGATAATATTCGTCCAGTGTATAATATTAATAAAAAAAACTGTCTCATTTATCGTTTAAGGTCGGGGGCACGGTTGTGACGCGAGAGCGCGGGCGTGACCGTACGAGTTATTAAAATTCGCGTTTGTCTCTAGGTATTTTTTATTTTAGTAACCCGTTTCATATTCTCATAAAAATATTTCCAAACTAGATATTCATTAGTCTATATTAGACATATGCTTTAATGTTTTATATATGAGGTGGATTCAGACAAAATATAACATAATAAATTCTTGTTTATATATACGCAATAGCCACCATATACTTGCGACGTAATATAAGTAATGATTTACAAGTTAGATTTTGTAACCGATACGTTTTACGCCGAATTACAGGTTTGTAAAAAAGGAAAAAGTTACTTACATTGAATTCCTCTTGTATCGGCTTCAGTAGAGATCCTCCAGAGAATATTATGCCATCAACAACAAAATTACACATAAAAGAGGCAGCAACAACCACCCATCCCCAGCCACCATCTGGTGGAACCACCTAAACAAAAAAAATGATAATAATTAATAATCTTATTAAAACGCATTGTATAAAAGTGAAGAGTTAGAATTAGACTTGTAGATACCATAAAAATATTTACAATGTATAATTTACGAAGTGATTCTAAATGATATTCCTAAATGTAGGTATAATATACTACAACAATTGGCATTGGCACTTCGCGTTGCATTGGTCCTTTTCGTTTTTTTCTTTATTTCCAGGAACAGATAAAAGTCTTTTAAGCACATTTTTTAGTTGTCAAATGTTGATTGCATTTTATTCTCCTAACAAGCGTGTAAATTAAGTTTTCATGATTATCGTAAACTCAATTACGTTATTATATAATCACAAGCAAAAAATAACGATTTTTTAATTGTGTTAATTTTAACTTCACAGTAGTTATTTTTTTAAGAGTTTTTCTAAATAAAAAAAATAATGAAATTTTATATATAAATTTTAACATAGAGTTTTATAGAAGACCAGAGAAATTACAATTGGACATTACAAATTACTAGTGACATTATAAAGACACAGACAGACACTATAAAGTATGAACTATCTCATCTCATTATTCGTTTATTCCTCGTAACAGTTTTTCTAAATTCAAATAAACATAACTTACAAATAATTGGGCATGCTTGGATGACGTAAGTATTTATTTAATTAGTAAATTAAATTTATATAGCTTAGTAAAAAGCTTAAGTAAATCTTTTATATAGGAGTATATATTTTTTAAATAATTCTAAAGAATATCTAATATTTAAATCAAAATATTTTTACACGCTCTTATGTTTTTGGATATCTTTGTAATAATAACAATTACTTTCCCAATATAAAGACGGTGGCTGGCATTGACAATATAGATATTGACTTGCCCTGTTACCAAGTATTAAAGCCAATCAACTGATATTACCTAATATTATAAGAGTAATTTTTATGTTGTAAGGTTTTTTGTAGACATTTTATCCTAAGGAACCTACTTCTTCACTTTGTTTGAATTGTGTGTTTCTCTTATCAGAGCGGAGAAATGAAACCAAATTTAAATATAACTATTCTCTTCAAAGGATTTAATCCAAACATCACTCATGCTTCGCCGTCAATAATTTAATAAAATAAAAGTTATGTTAATATTTCTTTATTTAGATATTGTTAACAAAATTAAAAAAATCATGTAGACGTGTTAAATAAACATAATAATTTTATTTCTTTTTCTCTTTAGTATAAAACTGTTGCACAAAATCAATCTTCAAATTGTTATTATAAAATAAATGCCAAATATAAGTCCGAACCATATAAAAAAATCGGCTGTGACTGATAGAGCTCTTTTCATAATTTGCTTTTTTCTTCGCCAAATGTTTAATAGAGCCATTTTGTATTGTGTCTTATTTTCTCAAAGGATAAGAAGAAGTAAAGTCATACCAATTTCAGCAATTGCTATCGACATTGTTGCGAAAAGGAAAGCATTTATCACTTTCTCAGCAATTTTACGTAATTTCCTTTTTCTCTTTAAATTATCATTTACAGAGGTCATGGTATATGTCATGATATATGCTGGGCTTCTTCTTGTTGATATATATTTTAATCGAGCATATTATGTTTGTTTTTAATATAGAAAATCATTACTTTGGTTCAGGACAGCTACATGTTTCTATACACTCAGATTTTTTTTCTATGGCGTCTGTTTGTATTCTAACAGCTTTTTCACATTGAGATTTCCTTGGCTTGACTTTTTCAAAGTTTGAAAGAACTATGTAAATGTGATAGCTGACTATTAGAACTGTTACTGTATTTATATACGGCCAATAAGGCATAGCCTATAAGAAGTTAACGGAGGCATATTGCTTAGCCTCATTTTCTAATATCTAATAAAATGGTTGGTCACGATTTATTTTCTATGATGTTTCATTTTAAGTGACAGTACGATGTTTTCTTTTTCGAAAAGATATTTATAATGTGCCAGATACCCGAATATCATATTTTTCTTAAATTATGCGTCACAGATATGTTATAGAATTATAATTTTCATGAAATTAAATTTTAATGGTATTTTTTAAGTTTATTTAAAAAAAATAATAATAAGTATTAAACTTTTGTAACATATCGATTTTGAAGGAAATGATAATTACTTACCAATGCTGCTTCTGGTTCCGAGTCATCGCTGGGTGAGTCGCTTCGTCCTAAGCCGCTCTCTTCAGACGATGGCGATTCGAACGGACGCTCGTCCGTAGCTACTCGTTGTACCATGGTCAATCCTGTTATTACAAATATTATTTTAAGTACAATAAAATATTTATAAGCATATTGTTTCAGTAACCAGTTTTAATATGGAATTCTCTTCTTTATTGTAACCAGTATGGAAACAGATTTTGTGTATATTTTTATATTTACAGTGTGAAATAATTTTATTATTATATAACTTAACTTAGTTGTTAACTATGTATATTAAAAAATACAATTTAATCATTTAGTTTTAAATTTTTAATGATTTAAGTATTTATATAACTACCTGACAATTACACATGTATGTCTGTATTTCTCATAATATATGTAACTATGTTTAAGTAGGTACCTATCGTAATTGGTTTATTATACAAAGAATGATAATGAAGAATACTATTATCATAATAGAGTTCAATGTTCTTAAGCTAATAATTCATCTAATACGCATTATTTTAAGTTAGTTTCTAGAAGGTTCGAGCAACATTATAAATTATTTATTTATGATAAATATACAACTTTAGATAGCTCCCTTCTATATTTTAGAATAACTAACTAACATCACTAATTTGTATACCTAGAGATATAGAAGTAAATTCTATGAAATAATATTAAAACAGTCAACGTTTATTATAGTTACATAAAATTTGTTAATATTTTTATTTGTAGCACAATATTGTAACGAAAATTTAGATTTTTTGGGCTGACTAGCCCTATGCTAGTCTATAGGTATACACTCAAGAGTTCATTTACGTAAATCTTAAAATTATTGAAAAGTTGATATATTAAATTTGGTTGTAATATTTTCTTATGGTTTTGTTCTATTAATTTTTGTATGAAGAATTAAAGACACGTGTAAACATATCAGTTGTATAAATAAAAATCTAAACTTACATTGTCGTAAGTTAACTCACATGTATGTATGTGTTTAATGGTAAAATTTCTCATGGACAAATAATTCATTATAATTGAAAACCGCCTGAAATTGGATTTATTGCGTCGCTTAGTCTTTATTTTTGTTATGTAAAATTTTATTGTTTTTCAAAATTTAAATATGAAATATTGTGTTATCATAGTGATATAAATAATGACCTGCTACGATTATGGAAAATTTTAGCAATTATTAAAATATAATAAGAATTTTCAAAGAAACTATTCTTTTGTACAAGTCGTGAAAAAAATAGCAATTATCATATATATACATATATTTAACAAATGATCTACAAAAGTTTATTATTTCGTAATGGAAAAATATATTTTCAAATAAAAACGAGAGCAGATAATGTAACAGCTGTATGACCTTTAGATAAAAGTGTTAATAAATAATTAAACGGTGATTTACTGGACCTTAACATTGCACTAACGATAAGCTCACGTGACACTGTAATATTAAAATATTTAGAGCATTTAATCCTTTTAATATTTTTAAATGGCGTATCTTTTATATTAGAAAGTAATACCCTTATAAGAATGTGAACCTATAACCGTCTTGTGCAGTACTTCGCTAAATTGAGCCACATTGGTGTTTGCTCAGGTTGTTCGAACTACATGTATAGCTATTAAAAATTATTTATTTTATTTTAACTTAAATTAGTTATAAATATTGTTATATTAGGAATGTCAAACGGGTCGTCGCTCGTCCGGCGCGCACCCGCAGACACGAGTGTAAATCACAAATAATATTGTGTTCGAGAGCGATAACGCATACTGCGGCTGCGGTGACCTCGCACTGCGCACATACGCTGAACGAATATTCTATCACAAAAAAATCAAGTTCTTTAACAATTTTCATTACTATATTTAATGTTTAGGCAAAAATGTGTATTTATTTAAAAAAAAGTTAAAAAAACAACAGCTTCACGCTGTATCCCGCGCACAGCAAGGTAGGCAGAGGCCGTTTTGAGCAGGCGAAGCCTAGCGTTGAGACACTCTGTTCCCTGGAGTTATGGCGTGCTGAATGGCGGAAATCAACATGGCGCTTTGCCTCGACACCAGAGCAAAGAAATAATATAAATATTAATAAATTTAAATAAATATCATTTCCTCGTATGGGGAACGAACCTATAACCAGTCACGTTTACAGTTACATTTTGTACCCCTACGCGACGACTGGGCTTGCCAGTTCTCCTCTTAATAATTTACCAAAAATGTGTATTTATTCAATTATTATAAAATAAATGAAAGAAAGTTAAAAATGCCTCTCATATTTAGACGAACGTAACTCTACATTTCATCTTAATGCGGGCTGCTAACAAATTGTAATTTATTTGTAGTCGACTATCGTAACTGTTCTAAGGTTAAGTGGTTTCCTAGAAAAGACAATACCTTGTACTTATTCTTGCTTTTACTTAACATTCTGTAATAAATAATCTACTTTGTTGCTCTTGTTTGTTTCAAATGGAAAATTATTACATTAAAGTGATGTTTTTTTTAAATAAAGTGAAAAATATAATTGGACGAAAATAATTTCCAACTTTTATAAATTACGATGAAACAAATATTAAAATTTATTCGTAAAACAAACTCTTTAGAAAAAAATATGAAATAGTTGGGCGTAAAGTTGCGAGTTGGTACGATTGCGTCAACTTCAGATAAGAAAAGCGATAACTTCGTAGATAACATATCAAATTTAATATTGGCTACCCCCAAATATTATAATAAAGCTCCGATAGCTTTATTGTAATTTATATATTTAATAATTATTATTTAGATACTGAGGCTGTCGGGGCGCTGAGGCACAAGGCACTGTAACGTGATGATTGTGGGTTCGATCCCCATTCGAGTGAATGAATGATTATTTATTAACATTTTCACTTCTTTGCTCTCGCAATTCCCTCTGCCTATCCTACAGTGTGCGGTATACAGCGTGAGTTTCACGTTTCAGATAATTACAAGTTTGAATTAACTGAGCTTTGGCAAGCGTATGCTTATAAGATAATATTATTATTAATATGATAAATGCATAACAATAAAAGCATATTGAATCTAATAAATCATAAAGACATCATAATAATTATAATCATAAAATATTTTACGTTTAGAATAACACAAAATCACTTACTTATGTAAATACATATGTATGTATGTACAAAAATTATCGACGATATTGCGTCAACTCTACAATAGATAGCTGGTCTTACTTTTGACGCATTTGAGCACTCAACAATGGACTAACTAATTTTTATTTGCTTTTAGCGAAAACAAAAGCGTCATATATTATTTGATCTTTAGAATTCTGAATGACGCCAGTCGCAACGCAGGGAATAGAGAAGAATATAAATGCGATAGATGGTGGGTTGGATTCCTACTTGAGGCCTTATAGTTTTATAAAATATTTAATAAAAAAATAGTGTAGTTAATAACAAAATATTGTTATAAGTTTATAAACACATTTTGGGGCGCAAATATAATTTAAATGTATTCAGATAATTTAAATATGCAATAAGTAACGTAAGTAGCTTACTTTTCTTTCTATTTTTCTTTTCTGTCAATTATATTTATCATTCTACATTCTACATAACCCTTCTTAATTTTATAAATGTGAGGATGGATGTTTGTTCCCCTTT
>FAPY01055028.1:3476-13827 GCA_900067975.1 Heliconius heurippa
TTGTATGGAGAACACACGAAGGAATGTCAAACTCTATCTCTAACGTGGATTGATATGTCTCTGTAGAAATCCGGAAGTGGAGAAAGGAATGACTTAACTTAGGGTTTCTTTAAAAAATAAAAAAAAAACAATCATAACATATACAAGAAGCAATCTAAGCCAACTAAGTCATTACAACAACGGGCACACGTTTTTCCTCAATGCCTCTCTTTCGCAATTAATTCATATATAAATAAGTACTATTGTCACTTGAATCAAAATATTTCGAACTTAATAGTACTTCTTGTCCAGTAGGTTTAAAATTTTATTATAAAAAAATATAATAAATTAAATTTGGGGCCGTCGTGGCGCAGTGGTTCAGCGTTGGTTTCTAATCGTGACGGTTATGAGTTCTCCCACTCGGGGGACTGAGTTATTTTCATTTCCCCGTTTTCCTTGATTGGAGGAGCTCAACGACGCTCTTTGGCTTGTTACCAGAGTGAGAAAGATGAAAATAATTGATATTCCAGAGTGAGAATATATATATACATAATCGTCGCGTTTACTTACATCGACTACAAACTAAACTTAACTATAAACATATTATCAAATTTCATAATGCTAAGCAAGTACAACGTTGTCAGTTATTGGTTATTGACCCGACCATACATCATAATCCCACATTCTTTTATTAATATTTAAAATATTCTATAGATCCGCTCAGAAATATAGTATTTGATACGTAGATGGAGAAAGGAGTGACTTAACACTAGACCTATTCTTAAAGAAATTATTTAAAAGGCTTAGATAGTTAAATATCTTGATTAAGTTTTAAATGCAACGTGGAATTAAAGTCATCATGGCTTATAAATTGGCCAGTGCGTGAGGAACAGGGTTCCTTGTGCATATTAAAAAAAATGTAAGTATATTAGAACACGTTCTCAAAAACACGGTAAATAATTGTCTCACACTTATTTTCCACTAAATCAAACGCACCTCTAATCAAAATTATCCAAGAAAAATGAATTAAAAAATAATATTGAAAAACCAAATTAACATCAGTTATCAAAACTGCAGAATGCTCTAAGCAAATGTAATAAGTTCGCGGGGCGAAGGGCAACCCGACTTCGACAACTTTCCCGCAACAGTGAGAGTGGCAGTTAAGTCGCATTTTGAACACTTTCTCTGCCATAATCCATTGCCGAATACTAAGTTATGCGGTAGACGTACCTCAGGGTTTACGCCTGGGGCCACAACTTTATTTTATCTATAATTTTTATGTTATTTTAATAGTATAGTGTTTTAGGATTTTTTTTAGCTTCACGCTGTATCCTGGGAACCTAGTGATAAGACACTTCGTTCCTATTATGACACTTTCGTTGCCCACTTTCCGCTGAATTCTGTGTTGAGTGGCGGAACTCGAACGCATCGCTCTTCTTTTCATCAGTCTTTAAATGATTTTTAAATAGTTTTTATATATTTATTATATATTTAAACCATGCTTACAAATAATTTACTGTCAAAAATTAAGGCTCAGATAACAGTCTGATGTTCATTTAAATAATGCTTCCTCTGGTTTGATATCTCTGGGGTTTTGGCTCTCCGCGTTACTTATAGTTTTGATATAATTATTGTGTTATTTAGAACTTAAAATAGGTCATCATTTTATTATTGTGTAATTTTTTTTATACTATTTATTCTGTTTATAATTCTGACCGAAATTAAACTTACAAATTTTGCATAGATTTTTCATTCCTTAATAATAACTAAATTATAAAGAGTCCAACTCAAGCTCTACAACCATCCACTTTCGAACTCTAAATTTAATTCATATTTATTGATACACTTGTGTGGAGAAATTAGAAAAATTCTTATAACATCATTCGTTTCTATACTTTCGACGTATTAAAGATATTAGGTTTCGCCCAAAAAAAAAACCAAATTACCATAGTTTAACCTATACAATTTTCATTTCATCGTTCTGGTAACAAGACAAAAAACGACGTTGAGTTTTGGCAATATTTTGAAAATTAACAGAAATTGGGGAATGAAATGTCTTAACACTAGATTCCCTCTACCTAACATATACAGCAGGATACAGCGTGAAACTATTAAAAACAGTCCTCTCTCATCACTAACCTCAATCCAAACATACAAAAGTCATATAGAATAAGAAATTACAAAGAAAAATCAAAGGCAACAGGCAATAATCGTTGCATAGTGCGCGATGGCGTCATTCAACTTTCTCCACTGAAAGTGAGAGTGGTCTGGCCGGCGCGGTCCGGAAGTAACTTGCTTCCTACAATCTTAGCTTGCGGTTTCGTGTGACCTATATTATTATGTTTTTGCGTTTTACGTTATTTTGTCTTACGTTGCGCGGCGTTGTGCTACGTTATTTAATATGCCGTGTCCTGAGAATTGTGGGGAAGTGGGGTATGGAATGTCTTAACTCTAAGTTTTCTCTGTTTGCGGTGCGGGAAAAGCGTGATGTTTGTTTTTATTTTAAGATTTCATTTAGAATAATTTTGTATGATTAAAGGTAAAGTTTATTATCATTATAATTTAGTTTATAAAGTTATCCTACTATTTGTAGTTGTATAATGTTAGGTCACTCTGTTTCTTAATTTTTGCTTTAAAAAAATGCTTCGCACTGTATGCTGCATATAGCAGAGTGGGCAAAGGGAATTTAGTGTTAAGACACTCCGTTCTTCACTTTTCGTCCGATGTCTCAAATGTCGCGTTTAGCCGTCTAGATTTTCAGCCTGTACAAGAAATCTTACTTAATAATAAACCAAAAATACTGCACATTTACAAACAAAATGAATAATTATTATAATAATAATAATATATTTTTCAATACATTTTCTATCAAATTCACACCAAATCCATATAGAAAACCTAAAAAAAAAATAACAAACCAAAACTAAGATTACGATACATAACGCGACGTAACCCGTTCACCGGAACGTATGAAAGTGCACGTAACATCGCTTCCCGCTTCCTCTACTTCCAACTGTTTTTTACACTAGGAAGCCATTGGTGTTACATTACGTTGTTAGATTTTAACTTGGTTCTATTTAAGTGGTGAACAAGTTATTTTATTTTTATGATTAATTATTGTAATACTAGCGGCCAGCCCTCGGCTTCGGCTGCTTGCACTATTATAATTTTTTAAATATATTCAATATATAGACGTGCCATTTTTACTTTCTTATTGTATATATAGATATAGAAGAGATAAATAGTATATCATATGTTTTTAGTTTCACGTTGTATCCCGTTCATAGCAGGCTAAACAGGGGGAAGCTAACCTAGTGTCATGTCACTCCACTGTTGTAGATTCGATTCTTATTTAGGGGAATTAATTATTTTCGGTTTTTCGATTTGGTGAGGGTAAGAATACAAAGCGTGGTGATATACAAACCTCTCGGCGCGAAATCTCATGAAAATTAAAATCGAGCTACTGTAACCCTCTAACAATCATTTTATTTACATAATTAAGACAAAAATAATATGCTTATATTATAAAGCTGAGTTTGTTTATTTGAACAGGCTAATCTCAAAAGCTATTGATCCGAATTAAGAAAATATTTTGGTGCTGGATTTCTCGATAAAGATATTATTTCGCGCTGTTTCGATGACTTACCGTTCTTACTACTTGTGTCATACTCTACTTGTAGCTATTTTCTTTTGAGGTCTGCAGGAGAAGCCGCAGGGTAAAAGCTAGCTATAAATAATAATAATCTTAACGTCAAGATAAAGTAAATTAAATTATTTTTAAGTTAATACCAAGTATTCTAGGTGGAATTTTTCCTTGTCCCAGATTTGTTTTTGCCTATTCGGATGTGGTGACGATGTGACTAATAAAAAAATTACAAATGACTTTCACAAACCATAAAATGAAATTGGCTAATATTTCTTATACATGACTATCGAAAATTGTTTCACTTATACGTTGGTAGATATTAACTTTAATCGCTAAGTGAAAAACGTAGATGTGTTAGCGGTTAGGTTTTTTTTAGCTTTATCCCGCATTTAGCGGGATAGGCTAATGTAGTGTTAAGACATTCGGTCCCCGCTTATCGCCTGATTTTACAGAGATTACATGTTGAGTGGCGTAACTGTAGCCCGTTTCTCTGCCTCGCTCTGGTAACAAGGCAAAGCATGGCGTTAAAACGCAGTGCCTCTACACGGAAATAAAGCGCTAAGCGAATAAATAAAAACATTAAACATTTCCCCGGCGTGGGAATCGAACCCACAACCACGCGACATGACAGTCTCTACTCATATAGATATATAACACTAAAAATAAAAAAATATATAAGAATTAAATATAATTATAAGTTCTTTGAAATTATATGTACCTATGTAAATACGTCAACTCGTGCAAATAGAAAAGAAAAACAAAACATTGTTCGTGAGAACAATTCTAGTGATTTAATTATTAATGCATATCCTATTCAGACTACATTACTGGCCTTGTTTAGTATAGCGTGTGACTATAAACGCGACGGATGTGGGTTCGATTCCCACTCAAGGAAGTATTTTTTTTATTATTATCATTTCTTCGGTCTGGTAACAAGGCAACGCGGCCGCGGTCGCCGCTCAGCACGAAACATCTCGAAAATTCGGAGGATTGTGGGGAACCTACTAGACAGACACAGCATGAAGCTAAAAAAATATTAGGTTTCATATATTACATAAATATTTAAAGTGGTATATAACACAAAAACAAAATTCGACAAAATTCCCGATCAATATAAAAAGAATAGTATTTTTTTAGTTAAATTTCTATACATTAAGATTTACATATTCATGTAACTTAAGCTACTTTTTAAAAACTTAATTACTAAGAAAACATTGAACGAAATGAAATCGAGTCCTTAGACTTATGATCTCTTTTAAATACATCATTATATTCACATATTTTATTAAAGAGCAACTGTGGAGTTTCTTGCTTGTTCTCTTCAGCAGATCTGCCTTCCCAGCTGATGGTAGCGAACGACAAGTGCGTTCGACAATGCAAAAGTGCTTGCAAAAATCTTTTCATAAAAAAACATATTTCGTATTAGAAATCCTAGTCTATTTTAAGATAAAAAAAGTAATTTTAGGGCACATGGTAAGTAACGTGCTCCCTCCACCTTTGAGGGTAGTTTTAGTACAATATATATATGGGTGTGACGTTTATTTTCGGGGTATTAAAGCCCTTTGTCCGATCACGAGGCGGAGCGCCCGTGGCCTGCCGCGTGACACCCCCCACGCACGTGTAGCTAGACTTCATTTATATACGAGTACAGCCAACGATAAAAAACCTTTTCCATCTTTTTATTATTATCTTCATAGAAAATATTTGTTTTATTTTATTTTTAAATGGAAGTTGTTTTTTGTATTTATTGTATTTGAAATAGCTTTATTTATTATATTAGTTTTACATATATTAATTGATTATTTATTAATAGATATTAGCAACTAAAGTATTACGATGCGAATTGTATATGCTCTGCGAATGTATATTATATATCATGTTTGACGTATTTATATATATATATAATATTACATAGCACTAGCCTGTACCTGTGTTCGCAGCCATGATTTTATCCCCCTTGGATATTTTATATTTATTTATTATTTTATAAGTGGGGGTAGAAACTGGCTATGATAGGCGCGAGCTGCAGTGACCGGGCCTTCCTTTGTTACAGGCAAATCAGTGAACAGCAAGGACGCCCTTGAAGACAAGAAAGATGACAACGAGCTGTGGGAGGCGCAGGCTGCCTTCCTCGGCCCCAACCTGTGGGACAAAACCCTTCCATACGACCCAGATCTCAAGGTACAAGAAGTCAGTAATCGCCACTTTATTACCTATTGCGTGTTGTGTTGTGTTCGTGTTTATGTGTAGCTTTTACTCCGCACTAGGTAATATAGTAGCTTACCCGCCTCTCCTCCCGTCAGTGTTGTCTTAGTTTTAATGTTTTTGTGTAAGAGAAATCTCATATCCTGATATGACATTTCCCTTTGTAGCTTCAACGATGTGCTTTTTTTCTAATATATATATTTTTATTATTATGATATATTATTGTTTGTTTATCTGTATTCTCTATATAATAAAATGAGTATAGACGATGCGAATTTGCGAATGCGATGTGGCTCCGCGGTATGGCTGGCGCTGTGTATGGCGCTGCGTGACCTATCAATTGCTTTCAGTACGTGGACTTAGACGAGTTCCTGTCGGAGAATGGCATGCCGGGCGAGGGCCTGGGCGGCGCACACCTGGGTGGCTCCGCCTTTGGGGGCAGCGCAGGCCTCGCCTTGGGGCTCCAAGCGCCGGTCACAAAGCGCGAGAGATCACCTTCGCCGTCGGATTGCATGAGTCCGGATACAATTAACCCTCCGTTGTCGCCAGCCGACTCCAGTATGTATTATCACCGTTATATATATTTTTGTAGTTTAGATTTTATAATTGGTTTAGATTTTAATTGTTTATTAGTGATTCTATTAGATATTTTTTCTACTTTATAGATAGGTATAGTATCCCATACAGTAGCAATTACTTAGCCGCTTAATGAAATCTTTGTATTGTAGAAATATTTACTATTAAAATAAAACCCATATAAATAATAAAAAAATTAACTAAATTTCCAATTAATTTTCAATTTCTATCGCGTTGTTTACAATACCCTGTTGTAGCTCAAGACCGAACAACTATCGAAAAAATATTCGTGGCTTTATCGAGACCAATTTGTATAGGAATTGAACAGCGACCCTACCGTGCGTAAAAGGAATTAGCTTATGGTAGCACGAGCCATTTTAATCATCTTTCGTATCTTCTTACGTTCAAATATCGAGATACTTGTACGAAATGAACAAAAATTGGTAGCACGAACGTGTGAACGAAAATTTCTTCGAGCACGCCGAAACTTTATTCGGTTAATATTTATTAGTGAGAAAACTTTCATAATATATTAAATGATATTATTTAAAAATATTTGTAATGTTTTTCTGATTACTTTGTGTTTCTTTTATCCAATTTTTACACAAAATTAGAAAATTAAATATCGTTATTACTTTTTACAATCAAAACAATAACAAACGTCACTTTGGATTGGCGCTGTCACGGTTATGATGACTAGAGAGAGCGAAAAAAATTTCCATGTCGCGGAACTCTGTTGCCCCGAGGTGGGGGGCGTCGCGAGATTCAAATTCAAACGTAGCGAGATCTATACTCACTCATACACACTTTAGTTTTCAATAATTTAATTATTATCTATTATTTAAAATATCATTAAATATAATATATTAGTAATAGAATTTGTCTTTGATGCCAACAAACTGAATTATTCGCGCCACTGTCACAAATTTGTTTATATAGATGTACGCAACCGTGTCTCGTTTCAAGCGGAAACAAAAAAAATTACGTCTAGTAATATATTTTTTTATCAAGCGCTACTATTGCTGCCTGATAGGCAGAATATATAGGATATAATTATTTGTTAGAAAGGAAATGAACGATTCATATCCAAAGAAAGACACATACACCGAAGATATAACTGTGTCCAGAGTTACCCAAGCCGCAGAACTCACGACGACATCAATCATAAGCAATATTTCACGGCCAATACTATCCAATTACAGCCTTCTCCATGGCGTCGTCGGGCCGAGACTTCGACCCCAGGACACGTGCGTTCTCCGACGAGGAACTGAAGCCACAACCCATGATCAAGAAGTCCAGGAAACAGGTAAATGAAGTTAGTGCGCTGATCATTCCTAGCGGCATGCTGCAACAGCCTGCGGGGTGCGGCGTCACTTAACACTACACCTCTCACACTTATAACCTTTTCTAAATTAAACAAAATTATGTTTATTGTTGGAAAAATAATTTTATAATAGAAATATATATTAATATTGTAAAGATGAAGAGTTTGTTTGGTTTAAACGCACTAATCTCTAGAACTACTGAGACTTAAGAATATTATTTAAATGAATTTATTTCGTTTCTTTCTTCTACGTGCTAGAACAAGCACCGCATTTTAGAGTTTTGCCAGTTCGCCAAAAGTGCCAGCGTTAAGGTTCCCCTATGTTATTAAGCATCAAAACGTCATTATAACAAAAACAAAAGAATTAACTAATACTTTTAAGCTTAATTAAACAAGAAACTTAAAAAAAAACAACAAAAGTAATAACGGAATAGCTAGAGTTAAACGAAAATATCTCGATCCCAGATTCACGCAATTTCTTTGTTCTTATAGTCTTTTTCACTTACGACTACCCTTATTACTAGAGTTTGTTTCCAATAGTATTATTTGCAGTCCTATCAGTGTATTATTTCTATAGTTACGTTCATAAGATATATCAACTTCATCAATCTGGTAAAGTAATCTTTTTCGGGTCTGCCTACCTTTCATCTCATGGCCCCCTGAATATGGTATAGTATTAGGATATTCTATTTTTCCATTATTACTTTCCATCTGGTACAAACTTTGTAACCAAATCACGGAAACACCTATACTAACGCCTATTTGAAGAGCTGGTTGGGAATACACCTTTCCTGGTTTCTCCAGTCATCATTCCGTGACTTCCAAGCCAGTTCTTGATAGTAAAAGTAAATTTAAAAAATACATTAAAATAGAAAAATATATATTAATAATAAAAAACAAAATATATTTGTAAAAACTACACCAAATTAGCCGCTGAAAGAAAAATCTTAAAAAATTACTTTAATAAACTTTCTGAAAATATGTTAAATAAAATGTTTTTATATGAAGCTGAGGTGAGTTAATTACAGTAGGAGGTAGCCACATTGCATAATAAACCATCCATCCTTTTCTGATAATTACTAATGTGCTCAGAGACAAATTGCAGAGCAATCTTAAAAAATCTTACAAATTTAAAGAACGTAAAGATATTGTGAGTCTCTCCGTTGAGCAAACTATTGAAATGGCCTGTGTTGAGCTTGAGCATTTCATTGTTGTAGGTGTATACAGACCTCCCACTGGGTTATATGAAAACTTTGAAGTAATTTTAGAACAAGTACTTGTAAAGTTATCTGGATCTAAGAAATTAATAGTTATATGTGGTGATTTTAATATTAATTTACTGGAAAATTCCACCACTTGTATTAGATTCAAGGTCATTACTTAATTCATATAACCTAGATAATCTATTTCTAGAGCCAACAAGAATCACTCATTGTACCGCTACTTGCATTTTTTAAAATTAAAAAAAATAAGTATACATGTTATTGGCCTCTTGCATGTGACCCATGATTGCTTTGACGTTTCGTTCACGTGAAATTTAAACATATTTTCGAAAGATGGTTCCACTCTCCTATCTGGGCAAGTCTCCCGGTTTTCCCCTACATTTAAGTTGATTTTGGTAGCTATCATTCGTTAAGTTTTTACATTATATTTTTTTGATATGTTCTTTACATTTGCTTACCTAATTGATACCCCGGAACTAAATTCATTTGCAAAATTTTTATACTTTCGGACCTAAAAAGAATATGTATATTTTTGTAAAAAAAAACTGTTATAAAAAAATAAATTTATATTCTCTTATTTATTTCTTATGGACAATACCTGACATCACTGACAATAATCCCTCTTTCTTAATATTTTTTTTTATGAAATAATATATTTTTTAAATTATACCTACTCTTCTTTTGAAACGTGACAACTCTGATATTTTCATATATCAATGTTAAATATAATTATCTATTTAAAAAAAAATATTTGTACACTTCAGTACTAATGTAAGGGTACACAGAACGCGTTTAATATTTTTTAATTATACTTTTATTTTTTATATTTTTTTTTCTAACACCTCTTACACACACACACACAGCATGACAAACGCTTTCTAACGCTTTGTCAATTTTTACTAACATTTTTGTATATATTTAAGGTTGTACGTTATATGAATATACCTAATATATGAAACAAATAGTAAATTATATATATGTAGATATGTGATTAAAGGTAATTTGTGGATTTTGATCTCGTGACATCTACGATATGAATAAGTAAATAAAACTGAAATATTTTAAAATACAATTTTCTAAAGTGAATTATATTTTTACAAACAATAAAAATTATTACAATCTTATAATAAATATAATATGAGAAAATTCTTATGTAGTCTAAATGCTGTGGTCTGTAACGGTTTCTTTGACAGAGTAACTGTAGTTTAGTTCAATTTGTTAAAATCGATTAATTTTTAAAAAAATATATTTCATTTAACAAAGATTTCGAAGAAAAAAGCAAAACAGCACCTAAGTCTTAAAAAACACTGCAATTAAAAATTTAATTATATTTTTTTATTAAAAATTAGTCACAGATTATAGATAGGGAGGCGAAGAGGGGACTTTCAGGATTTACTC
>FAPY01055177.1:0-14540 GCA_900067975.1 Heliconius heurippa
AGTTATACGGATGACTTAAAAAACAAACTATTAAACTTCTCTAACCCCAAAGTTTTTTTTTGTGTCATTATTATTTTTGAACGATTTCGTATTATTATCTGTACCAAAATAAAAGTAAAGCATTACCTATTATTTTACGAACAAATTAAATATACATGGTTAATTGTTTTATTAAGTTATTTGACCCAAAAATTAATATTCAGATTTTTAATTAATTTGTTTTCAAAAAAAATTTAAAATTATCTTAGGCTTAGTTTTCTCTGCTTTTTTAGCTTTAAAATGAGCGACTAGGGAAAAGAGTGACTTATCACTAGTGTTAAGGCACTCCGTTCCCCATTTTAAGCGAAATTCTGGAGGCATAGCGTATTGAGTGACGGAACACAAAGCCGCACTTAATCTCGATACTAAAGCGAAAAAATGAAAATATTATTTTTTTAATTTCCTCGAGTGGGAATCGACCCTATAACCTGTCACGCTTATTCTTAGTCACCTCTGCAACACAACTGGCCTCAGATTATGTCAAAGATTTAGTTAAATGTTTAGAATAAAGAGACATGTAAAATCGTCCTACGAAATAAATTTTAAAAACTTGGATGCAAAAAAATAATATAGCACGAGCGCACCGCTATCATCGCTCTTATTAATATTCTATCGACATATTACAATGCAGACATGTTAATTACTCACTTATCATCAACTTTGTGGGTTTTATTCAAAAATATCTTCTACATTTTTACTTTTGTCTCGACTTTATAGCCGGACCTTAGTTTTCAGTGTTTTAATAATTTTAAAACCAGTAGCTAATTTTTATAATGAAAATACCTGTTTCTAGTGAATTATTTGCATTTGTGATGTGTATGGAAAGTGTATGACTGTCCGAGATTATTATTATAGGTTTTTTTTTTAACTTTGTAAAACGTTTAAAATACTGTTAAAAACATCTTATATCTTCTCAATTTGATTGCACCAAAGAATGGCGAGAGGAAGAGTTCCATCTTGTATGAGCTGATTGAAGTTCTCTGTCATACTTTACAAAAATCAGGAAATACATAAAGAACAAATAGAGACAATAGATATATACAATAACTCATTAAAAGGACAGGACACCTTATATCACAGATTAGTTCTCGTGAGAGATTCCACTAAACATAAATCTTCTTACAAAACCTACTCTACATTGTAAGACAACATGTAATAGAACAATGGCAAACTATAGACACGTAAGCGGCAAATTAAAAAACGCCGTTTAAAATCGATACAACTGCTATAATAACAGTAATAATAATTAAAAAACTTATAAGAAACAAATATTAATTATCGATAGCTATCATTTACAGGATATTTACGCACTTTCAGTTATATCGCCACTTGATTGTTAGAATCATGGAATAAAAGGATTTAATCTACACTGATTAAATGTTGCTAATTTACATGTTTATATAATAAATGTTTAAAATTACCAACTCCAAAACTGACGCAAATAAACGCAATGAATCACAACTAAAGTACTATAATAATAATATAATACTTAATAAAACAAAATTAAAAATAATTTAACTGTTCTTTTAAGTAGTTTTGACGTCAACCGTCAGAATAACGCGCCGCCGGCAACTTAACTCTAATATCAATGGATCTAAATCAATGTAAAAACGAAATAAAAAATAACAACAATATAAAAGGGTTAAACATTTAAGCATAGGAAACCGATAATATAAAAAAATTGAGTAAAATTAAAATATGACACGACAATAGCCAAATGGTGTTGTGACCGTAGCGGCCTATTCTGAGGGGTAGCATAGCGCACTCTACTTTTTATATTGAACGTATATTTTAGATCTAGACATGATGTTCTAAAACCGCAGTTTTTTTTTTTATTGAAACTAACATGGATTTCATTTGTGTGAACACGCGTCAAAATGACGTTTTTGTGGGTATTGTTGATTCAAGTTTCAACTATATGCATGTTACTATAATAATTTTAAAATAATTGTTATTTAGCGAATTTTGAGTTAGCCTCATATTCTTACAAGTTATGTTTTAAGGTAAAATCGTTAATATATTTATAATCTATGCTTTTTTAAATAAAATTAATATATGTTTTAATTCTACCTTATAACAATTATAGCTTGAAGATTTTATATAGGGAAAGAAAATAATACCTATTATTTTCTAATAATATCTTAGATAAGACCAGTGCTAATGCAGCAGCAGTGCAGTAATAATACATATATAGTGCAGTATATAACAAACAATAGTCTATAGCTATAATATACATACATATATGAAACTCAATATAATAAACGAGGTGAGAAAAACGTTTTGTTTTCAGAATAGTATATTTAAACGCGTTTCACTAGTACAGCCTCGCTTCATTAGACGTACGGAATGTCATAGTCCCCGAGACACGTGAAGTTTTTGTAAGAGCCGAGCACGCTAGCCACTTGCTCCCGGTTTTTATCGCTGATATACGTATTGACAGGTGAAAACCTTCAGTCAATCAATAAATAAATACTTGTCAAACAATGACTGACATTTAAAAGTTGTTGAAGATATATGGTTGTATGATAAAGATAAAATAAGGAAGTGCCTGAGCAAAAATAAACTAGTAATAAAAGAGTGAAGAAATTATTTAAAAAAAAATCTATTTGTTTTTATTTAAATTCTTAAAAATGTGTTCTGTGTGTCTTTTGTACAGATATTCTGTCTCTCTAAATTCATGTTTAGATATCCTAAAGATTTTTATAAGCTTATTTAATTATTTAGAGTCAGTAATACTGTAAGAAATCAATTAATCTTAGTAAATATACCCAATGGGAAACAAATACCGAATAAAACATAAAAATACGGTGACCATAAAAATTAACGTAATTCAAATGAAAGGTCAATTTTTTACTTCAATAAATCAACAACGATGCTGGACTCCTGCGCTCGCGTAAACAACGTGATCGATTAGTTCTGTACAAATATCGATGTTACACGCTGTTTACGATTACAGCCTACATCGATTGTGCTTACTTTAATAAAAAAAAGCAAATAAAAGTCATAAAAAGGATTTTTAAGATTTTTTTTACTTATAAGTATCCAAAAATTGTTTATATTGTTTTATTTTATATATTTGAAAAAATTAAACATTTATACATTCATAGTAAGCAAGGACCAGTTGCTAATTCTCAGTAAGCAATTAATAGTTTTGGTATGCCTCTAATAAAATGTAGCAGATTTTTATCTCTCATTAAATTTATATTCAATTAATCGTGTCGCTCAAATTGATTTCCTTTAAAAAATATATTAGAGGCTATTTAAGTATGCATATCGTTTGAAAGATGAAGATTTTAAAAATTAAGCAAAAACATAAAAGGTAAGTTGCAATGCTTTGTCAGTGTGTTAGGTATTCATATTTGCAAAATGAAATTGTGATAAATTCGACATGTGTGAAGACTGGTAATGCGACATGTCACCGTCCCGTCGCCATTCCGCCTCCACCGTGCCGCCAGTATAATGAATGTTTTATATGTTCAAGTCCAAGCCTTCTACAGATACCTCTATATAAGCCTGCACTCGCTGAGCATACAACATAATATTAGTTACATCAAACGAATACCATTTTGATTCTACCTGCGCTACTTGCACAATGAGCGCACATTATAGGTAAAAAGTTGTCGTATTGGCCGGGATTCATCAATAATACTACCAAATAAAATATTTACTCTGGTTTATTTAAATACTTAGATAATAATATAAAACATTTTAAGACTAATTATTCATTATTTACCTACGAGAGGCTCGCACTACCACTGCCGTCTGTTCGTTATCACCTAGCATAGTTTATACAGTTATATACATATCAACTCGTCAACTTCGTTGAGAATAACGAAATAATTACATTTACAACATTGGGCTTGGTTCGTATCGGGCTCGCGCACTGCACTAGTCAAACAAACAACCGGACAAACAAACAGTACGGCACAGTGTCGCGCCCTGACAGACGAGCACTGGACCGGCAGAGTGCCGGCCCGGAGAGATTGGACTCTATATATCTCACTTTCTATAAAGAACATTTTTATATATATCATCATATACGTGGAAATAACATTACTTTATATAAAAAAATACCTATTTATATAAAAATTAAGTACCGAAATTGGCCACAATTACATACAAACGAAAAAACAACAAAACAATTAAAACAGGAATAAAACCATTTTGGCATCGTATCTGCTTCATTTTCAATAAGTTACGTGAGCAGCCTCGCGGCGCAGCGCGACGGTACCGCCGCCCGGCACAGAGCGAGCACTGGCGCCCCACTGGCCGCCCCAGAGGGCGCTCTGACGCCGGGTAGCAGCGGGCGCGCCGCCTCGCGGGCTTTATCGAGCACTTAAAACAAAAATTGCACCTATTGACTCTTTCGTATTCCTCACTGGGCGAAGGTCCGACCCGATTCGAGCTTCGCTTTCGTCTCATCACTAATCATAAATTTACAATAGTAGCAACGGTTTTACATTAGTCCGCGCCGCGCCGCCTCCCGCCCGCCTCGTAGGCGACGTCGGGCGTAGGGCGGCGCGCGTCAACATCGTTAATTCATAATATCTATAAATAAATTCGATGGAATCGTCTGTCACGGTAGCACGAGTCGCCGGGCGGGTACTTACCGGCGGCGGCCATGGGCGCGCGGCGGCTCCGCATTGTCACTCACTACGAGGTCACTGCCCGCGCGCCTAACGAGAACTGAAACTGGGCTTCCGTGAACTATGTACAGCTATGTACAGCTGGGGTCCCGCGGGCGGCTAGTGCGGCTCCGCGTAGTAAGGCCGCGGCGGCGCCCACGGGGCGAACTGTTAGTGCGCCGCCAGCGTGTGCGCGCTCTGCAGGCCGTGCTGCGCGTGCTGGGCGTGCTGCGCGTGCGGCGCATGCGGCGCATGGGGCGCGTGCGGTGCGTGCGGCGGCGACAGCGCGGGCGAGTGGGCGTGCATCGGCGGCGACCCGTGCACGTCGTGCCCGTAGTGCCCATGCCCCATGCCGTCCAGCATCTCCCCGCCCAGCGTGTTCGGTGGAGTCATTCTCTTTTCTTTCTGTCTGCGATTGCAGAACCATACTCGTACTACTTCCTTCTCCAGTTGCAAGCTATCTGCAAGCGACGTTATTTCCTGAGCAGAGGGTTTCGGTTGTTTATGAAAGTGCTGCTCGAGAGCTCCTTTAACAGACACTTCTATAGATGTGCGCTTCTTTCTTTTGCGACCCTGCGCAGCAATTTTATCAATGCTTGTCGGACTACCTGTCGTTGAATCCGCTTCTTCGAGCCATTTTTGTAGCAGCGGTTTCAATTTGCACATATTTTTAAAACTGAGTTGTAAAGCCTCAAATCTGCATATCGTGGTCTGTGAGAAAACATTTCCGTAAAGCGTACCAAGCGCAAGGCCTACATCAGCCTGTGTGAAACCAAGTTTTATACGACGTTGTTTGAACTGTTTGGCGAAAGCTTCCAAGTCATCGCTCGTGGGCGTGTCTTCTTCAGGCTGATCCCGCTCCAGCGCGTGGTGGTGGTGAAGCGGATGTGGAGAGGGCTGCATGTCACGGAGCATGTGGTGTTGGTGCATGGGCACCGGGTAGCCACTGTGCAGCGCCACCGGCGAGCCGGCGCCATAGTGCGCAGACACGACGGGCGCGTGCCAGCCATGGCTCTGCAGGTGGCGGTGGTCGTGCTGGGAGGCCGGAGGCTTCACGTCGGGCTGGTGGGCGTGCGCGTGCGCGTGGTGCGTGTGCATCGTCCACGGATCCGCCGGCGGTAGCGACGCCCACGGGTTGAGGCCCACGGGCGCGCCCGGCGACGGCGAGCCGCCCGCGTGCAGCGGGTGCTGGTACTTCATGTCGGCGGGTTCGGCGCTGCGCGGCGATGCGGCATGATACCCGCCGATGCTGCCGAGATCCAGCTCTCCCGGCATATACGTGGTCGCCGCCATGGCGCCGTACCTCAGATCCACGGTGGACGGCGTCTTGCCGGCTCGAAGGCTCTAGAGCCTTCACCTGGCGCACTCTTTCGCGAAACAAGCGCGTCAATCGCGCGGCGCTGCGGTAGCGGCGGGGGCCACCTCACATCACCGGACTCAACAACGAACGACATGCGCGTGCGTGCGCGACGGCAGCACGGTGCGGACTGGGCTCGAGGCGGCGGCAGCGCGCCGCGCGCCGGCGCCGGAGAGGGGCGGCCCCGCCCAGCGCCGCCCGCTAATGACGCCGTAATTGCGCGCCGCCCCCCCACTCCCCGGCGCCCGCCCCGCTCCCCGCCGTGCCCCGCGCTCACAGCGGCCGCCCGGCGCGTCGCGCGCTCTACGCTCTATCATTCACACCTTAATATTTACAAACATAATCGCTACAATTTTTCCGGCACTTACAGAGTATCGCTACCGCCGCTCGGAGAGCTTCGTCGGCCACACTCACAACGTGCACAGTATACACACTCGCCATGTCAATTAAGTAGTTACTTTCATTTGTTTAGGAACTTTATAACGATGATAGTATTTATAGAGTTCGCGACACAACGTAATGTGAATCTACTGGCGGAGTTGAGACGAACTCTACATGTCTTACGCACAAATGACATCGGATCGTGTTACTCATATTTCCAATTTTGATGAATATATTTTATTTATATATTAGCTTCACGCTGTACTCCTCTCTCATATAACAGGGTAGGCAGAGGATACCTAGTGTTAAGGTACCCCGTACCCATTAAGACCGTTCCCCACTTTCCGCCAAATTCAACATAGCGGCATTCAACGCGCAGTTGAGTGGCGGAACTCAACGCCGCACTTTGCCTCGTTACCAGAGCGAAGAAACTTAAAATATTAAATATTTCATTTCCTCGAGTGGAATCAAATCTACAACCTGTCGCGCTTACAGTCGCACGCTGGCCTCATTTAATGAATATTTTAGATATAATTCTATTCTATTAACATATTGAACATTGTACAATTATAACATTCTTATTAGAATACATACACAATATTTAATTGAAACAAACATAGCGATCCGACATCTACCACTTAACTAAATGTTACCATAAAATTATCTATGACCTAACGAGTTATATCTACTATTTTTATTATTAAAATACTCTTCTTTTCAACAATATTTTTTAATTTTAAAAAGTTGAAAGGTTGATTTGAGAGAATTAATTTTATTATTAAATTTATTAAAAAAACATACTTTTATAATCAATAAAACAGAAAGTGACAAGGATTAAAGTGTTGTTAAATTATTAATTGTATTTTATTCGAGGATATAAATTAAATTTATAGACGTTTTATTTATTAACAATTTACTGATTATACGATATTAACTAAAACACCACTTACATAGGCAAATTGATATGATTCGTTCCATAATCATATAATTTAATAATTCATATTTAACTCAATCTATATTTTTGTCCTAAGCTATATTTTAAATAAGAATATAAGAATAATAAGTTTTATATATGTTTTCCAATGAAATATATTAAAAAAACTTTAGCTACCAGTATATTATTATTAAATAGAAAACAACCGAACTCCACCATATTATTACGTAGTACTAGTATTGTAGAGTACGTCACAAAACAAAATGTGACCCACATATTATTTAAATTATTAACAAATCACCATTACGCCTACATATTATATATTCAAATAATTTTGAATAAAAATGAGGATATTCATTCTGCGAGCGTGACTAAGACGTTAATGAGGGGTAGAGCTTAAAGCGCTACTGCTAGCGCCATCTGTGAATGAGTAGAGGAACAAATTTGATTATTTTAAAAACTTAAAATTTTTATTTAACTTGAAATATTATTTAACTTAATTTTAGCCTGAATGTTATATTAATATTTATATTTAAACTAAAAATACTTGACAAATTTTATACACATAGAACATTATGAAATATAAAAATATAGCTAAGTTACAATTTTGTATATAAAGTTTTTGTATATCAAATTAAGTTTTAAATAATAATATTATATGTCAAATTTAAATAACTTATAAATTTCATATTTTTTTTTTATTCAATTGTGTAAAGTTGAATTTAATAATTGTATGTTCAACCAACGCCATCTATTGCCGCGTAGCTGAAATGTATATAAAATATTGTCTCGTTTGGAGTCGTTTCATCTTTACTGTACCACCGCTAGAGAGGGTTCATTTAAAAATATAATTATAAAGGCAATACTACTTGAAAATTAAGAAGGGTTTTTTTATAATTCTTTTAATACCTACTGCCACATGTATATGCTATAGTCAAACGTTGAACTTCCGGTGCCCCTAGGGTTGACAAGTCAATCCTTGGGTATCATTAAAGGCCTTCGTCATAAAATCGAATCTGGGAGTTTTGTCAGGCAAACGTAGAAACTTAATTTTATGCAATCGGGGTTTGACCAGTCAAACTTCTATTAGATATTGAAATGTCATAGTTTGTTAGATTAGGTCATGAGGATAAAATGTTTACTTTTTAATTTCAGTTAGTTAGTTAGTTACTAAATTTAAATTTTTTTAACCCAACCTAAGAGCGAAAAGCAAAGTATGTTTTTCAGATCCATTTTCTTTTGTTAAATTAAGTTTTTAAAAATAACATTATTTTTAATACTTCTTTGTAATCGAACTATTTTTATTGAAATAAATAAGTAATTATACGCTTTAACTGAGAAACAAACTTGAAACGATGATGTTCGATCTCTGTTTATATTAATAAATTAGTACATAACGACAAAAAAGAAATTTTCGCTTCTTAATTTCTCTTAACAAACTATATAATAATAATAAATAACAAATAACTCACGAAACGTAAATGCAATAAAAATTACTTATATTTATAAAGTTGCAGTTTTATATTTTATAGTTTACACTGAAGTGTCTGAATATTTGGTGACTTTTGGTCCTTCTGCTATATATAGATGTAATAAAAAATATTATTTAAATTATTTATTAAACTTTATTAACCTCAACACTCAATGTCTCGGATTTCGGAGGGAAAAGGAGAGCGGAGTGTCGTGGTAACAAATCATTTCACTATTTGCGAGATAAAATGTAAAGCTGCAGATGATATATGAACTTAAAAAATATCTAATAAGCATATATGTTACTTAAAATTTGATTACAAGGTGGAATTAAGTTGCAATAGGAATTTTATTGACAGTGTCATGTAAGAACTTATTAAGAAAACGTATAAAATTTGAACGTAGTGGAAAGTTTTATAAATTCTTTCTTAGTAGGTATTTTTCTTTCCTAAGTGACACTTTAAAAATGTTAAAAGTGGCATATAAGTGACTACCGACGGCATATTCTCGTTAAGTTGTAGTAGGGTAATGCAGAATAAACATAAAATACCTACACAGAATCCCTAAAATATTGCATTCTATTTTCGCCAAGATTGAAGTCTGTTACTCTTAGATAGTTTACATTAAACAAATAATGTGTTGATATGTAAATACAAAATGTACTCGTATTCTTACCTACCTGTTTTGTTTGTAAAAAGAAGTTTAATATATTTATTTTATAGCTTCACGCTGTACACACGCGGGGTAGATAGAGGCCATCTAGTGTTAAACACCGCACCGCCCAATAGAAGTATAATATGACGTATGTATTTTTCTTAACTAATAAGATAATGCGACAATTGATGCCTTGTAACTTTATATGAATTTGGAACGCTGTAAGTACTATATATGGCAGGGTAGGCTGAAAGAACATTGTTAGAACACCTCGTTCCCCAAGCAGTAGTCTTGAGTATCAGAACTTAACTGCGGTTTCCCTCGTTACCAAATACGAGGAAATGATAATAATAATTCATTCCCTCGAGAGGGAATCGATCCCGCAACCATGTATGTAGGTACACTGTAGAGTCAGACGCTGTGCTGCGCCTCAATGACCTCACAAGTTGGTTTATGTCTATTTATTATCGACTTCCTATACCAAAAGCCGTCGGCAATATACAGTTAGACATGAATGTTTCATATTTGGCTATCTTGTGATATCAAAAATTATGAGAACGCCAGTTACTATAACTTGATATTGTGATTTTTATATGTAATTATGTCCAAATATGTTCAAGTGCTAATTGACTATTAAGTTTACATTGAATTTTTAGAGATAAAATAAAATATAAACTAAATGTGAACAAATAATAACATATCTATGTATATTAATATTACCCGAAACATTTACGATTACATATATCTACACATTATTCGAGAAAATATTTCAATTAATTATTATAATAATATATATTTTTAACATACATATAAAATATATTCTTATAAGAATTTTGAAGAATATCTAGCAAATCTCTCTGACTACCCCGCTAGGGATAAAGCTTGAAGTTAAGTTAGTAACTATCTAGCAAAAAAATGTCTTAAATAAATAAAATCTTACTAAAAGAATATGTAATTGATAGCAGAGCTACCACTGTCTTTTATTAGGTAAAATTTACAATAGAACAGACATTATATTGTACGCTGCGCCTTCGTGACGCAACGGCACAGCGTCTGACTGTAAATTTGACGGTTGTGGGTTCGATTGCCACTCGGGTTAATTAATTATTTTCATATCCTCGCTCTGGTAACAGGACAAAGGGTACCGTCGAATACCGCCACTTAGTAGACAATGTACCAATGTTAAAAATTGCATGAAAAGTGGTAAGGACGTGAAAGATGGAAAGTGGAGTGTCTCAACAGAAGGTTTTAACATTTTTAAAGTGTTATTATACACTTAGGAACATTTTCTTGATAAGTAATATGCACTTTGTTTTTCTTGATAATAATATATTTCCCAAACCACCAGAAGGCACCAGCCACTATGAGATAAGCAAAGGCCCCGCTCTGTAGATGTTATCTCGAGCATCGCCGTAACGAATCGATCCGACGCGCGCGCAGCAAATTGATATTGTATACCATTTTACGCAATTCGCAACCGACAGTGAAATTTGTGCTTATATAATTATACTTGGTATGATGTACCTCTTTTCGGTATTATTTTAGACATTTTAATACTTTGCACTCCATGGGGGTGGGTGTTTTCCCCTTTTTTGTCCAATTTACGAGTGGTTGCGTATTGAGCGGAATTTAATGCCGCGCTTTCGTTCTTCCAAATAGAAAGAATTAAACTTCCGTCGCGTTCCAAGCCCAATAGAAATTAAAAGAAAATATTAAAAAAATATATATTATTTTAAAAAATACAATTCAGTAGAAAGTCTATAGAAGAAATATTTTATTTTTTAGTTAAAATCATTAGTGGGCATTTAAAGGCCTCTTAAACCTATACTTAGGTCGCAAGTTCCTGGCACGACACTGCGGAGTTCCTCATCCTGTAGCGCGAAGGGGAACCAAACGATAAATCTTTAAAATGCTAAATAATTTTATACCCAGATTTTTTAAAAGCACATACTAATAATTAAAGAACTGTTCATAATTGATATAAGTATAAGAAACATGGCTCCATCAATATCATTCTCGAGCATCTCGTATCTCCCGTCTGATCACATTTGTTTAATTTCACTTGCTAATTCACATAACGAATGCATTTAAAACATCGCTACGACATATTTTTTCTATACATTTTACCTTTTGAGTGAACAGGAAACAATGAATAATTCAATTAAGTTAAAAAAAAACACGAGCTAAATTTCCTAAATTTGACGTAATTTGTTTGCATATAAGATGTAGAGGCGACCTCTGCGGGACCGGGACCTCTCTAAAAACTGTCGATTGACTTTCAAATTGCATCGAAATATATGGAAGCGATTAATTCTTGAGAGACAGACGGACAAAAAGCCACGTGCACGATTATACGCGTTGATAACTAATGAGGAGTTAGTTACAAATAATTTATATTTATTTTGTTGGACTATAATTGTTTTTATTGTTATTATAAGGTCATCTGATTGTTATAACAACGGTCGTGGTGTCGTTTTCCGTTCAGGGGAACGAATTATATTCATTTTTCCACTCTAGTAACAGGACAAAGGGCGACGTTGAGTTCTGCCACTCAACACGCAATGTCTCAATAATTTTACGGTGCGTAGGAAACGGAGAATCTTAACACTGGATTCCCTCTGCCTATCCTACCAACATTTTTTTTTTCTAATAAAAAAATACTTTTGTCCTTAAGATGTAATTCATATCAATCTCCATGTGCTAGTAACTATACAAGATTTTTTTCAATTCTTTATACCATCCGTCAATTGAAATGTCAATAATAAATAGGTATTAACTATTAACATAAATAATAATTATTGTAAATATTGCCTCAATTAATCATTTAACTTTGAGTAATTTTAATTTCATAAATGCATCTAAACCGAGTTTATTAGTCATGCGTGTGGTCATAAAACGAATGAACAGATGCAAGTCAATAGCCGTGACCGCGATATCGAACCCGCGCCGACCGCGGTGCCTCAGACGCCCGAGGCGGTACTACGCTCGAATATAACACACCGAAATATTATTGCTAAACTCCTTCATAAGCAAAATGAAATTGAAGTTTCATAATTTTTACAATAAAAATAGTTTTGGCCTCTGTGGGACTGACGGTAAGCGCGACGGTTGTGAGTTCGATCTACACTTCAAATTTATTTATTTATTTTTTTTTATTTATTTATTAGTATCGTTTAACAATACATATAAGGTTAAACTGTGTCCTGCAAAACTCTTAGTGAATTTGATTGCAGGATGTCGAGTCTCTTTCATTATAATTAATATCAAAATTAAATTAAGTAATAATAAAAAAGAAGTATTTTCTATCAACTGTTCCAATTAAACAGTTGACAAAAAATACTCCCTAAGTTTAATTTTAAACCTCTTTAAGTCTATAAAATAAATATTATATTTATTTATTTTATATTTCTGCGCTCTGGTGCTATACCTAAATTAAAAGCACTGTAAAATTAACTTTATTTGCTTAGTTATTCGTAAGGAATAACGCTTTAAGCACTAATCCATATTTTTTAATTAAATAACAACAATGTCATGAAATAAGAATATCCAAATACAAACATCGATATAATTAGATATTCAAATTCCGCTATCTAAGTAACAACTAATCATTTTACAATTAAACTGTACAAAAACTATTTTTGTTTATTGACTATTGTATTCAGCTTTTTTGTGTTTATCAGCGTCTTATTAAGATAATGTCAGCACGCAACTTCGTTTACATGAACTTTAAAATTTACAGCAATTAGTTGGCAGGCAAAGGGAATCTATCTAGTTTTAAAAAGTACGATCACTATTTTCTATGAAAATTCGGGTCAGTGCAAGTTGAGTTGCAACTCGACCCGACGCTTTGTGTTACGGGAGCAGGAGAATGAAAACAATTTACTTAAATATATGTAAGTATTACTCTGACTGGAAATCGAATTCATATATTCCTCGGCAGTTACAGCCGTCTGTCGTACTGTGTCATAGTGGCTTTAATTTTTTATTTTTTTTCGTTTGTTAATTAATATTGCCCATTATATTAATGATAAGGCAACATTTAATTATTTTTTTAAAATTGGCTAAGCTGTTATAGTTCATCAGGATTATTTATTTATTTAGTAATTCATTATTATAAAGAATGAATTCTTCCAGCATTTCGGCTACTTTGCTAAAGGTTTAACTTTTTTCTAGAAAATATTGAAAGAATCAAGGAAAATCTAAATCATCTTGAATAACAATAAATATTTAAAGTTACTAGGGTTCCGTACCTCAAAAATGTAAAAACGGAACTATTTCATTCTTTCAATTCAGGATAGAACTCACAATAATCACGTTTACAATCAAATGCCGTTCCTCTACCATTTATTATATTTTTTATAGCTTCATGGTGAATCTCACACATAGCAGGATAGGCAGAAAGAACCTGGGAACTTCGTGTTAAGACACTTCACTCCACTTTCCGTCTAACTCTGAAGGCAGTGCGTGTTGAGCGGAGGAACTCAACTTTGCCTCGTTACCAAAGCGAAGAAATGAAAATATTTAATTTCCCTGAGTGAAAATCAAACCCACAACCTGCGCCACGACTGGCCTCAATTATTATTTGCTATATTATTTCTATTATTTTACTAACTAATTCACGTTGTTCAGCGTCACGTGATGTCCATACAGTTAAGGTGTACTTTCAATTTTCAATATCTATAATTCATAAACTTACATACCTACATAATATTCCTATAGATAAATACTCGTATATTATAGTGCTAGTATGCTAATCGTTTACGCCCGCGGAGTTATAATATTTTTAATTGTTAATAATATATTATTGTACTCTTGATTGTATGTAAATAAAGTTAGTAGTAGGTTTAATCCTCAGTTAAGTTTAATTCGTGTTTTGTATTACCGTGAATACCGTCTTTCAAAGTATTTTTTTAATAATGTATTTGAAATAAATCCATTCCCCACTCTCTGCCTAAATTTCTAGATATTGCATGAGTGGCGGAGCTCAACGCCGCGCTTTGTCTTGATACCGGAGCGAGGAAATATCTTGATACTAGGTTCCCTCTGCCTACCCTTCTTTATATAGAACTAGCGACCCTAT
>FAPY01055359.1:0-14536 GCA_900067975.1 Heliconius heurippa
GTAATTGGCCCGACGAATAAATATACTGAATTCAATAAAGCGCACGTCCTCGGAGCTCGGACGCCGGACTGGAATACATCTCTTATTGATACCAGAGCATCTTGATGACAGTGCCGTGTTTATTTTATTGCAAAAAGCGATATATTTTTTATTTAAAAAATATTACTTTCACGCTCTATTACTATCCGCATGTAGCAGGGTAGGCAGTGAAAACTATAGTGTTAAGACATTCTGTTCCCCTTTTTCTGCAAAAAAATTCAAGGCATTGCGTATTGAGCGGCGGAACTCAACGCCGAGCTTTAGCCTTGGTGCCAAAGCGATTAAATGAAAATATTAATAAGTAATAATTCATTTCTCCAAGAGGGGATCGAGCTCACAACCGTCGCCTTAGAGTCACACCCGGCTGCGGCGTATTTATTTATAAAAATGTAATAATATAATTTTTAAGGCTAATAAAATATTATTACACTTACTCCAAGTTCGAGCCAAGCAAATTTTACAGTTCACATGTTTCTATCTAATAATAGGTAGGTATAAATTTCTAGAGTCGTTATCTTTAATGTTATCGTATAATATATTTTCACTTATTACACTTCAGCTAAGTTAAAATGTTAATAAAAGCCACTGTTTAATTCTTGAAATAGTTTAGTTATAAAGAAGAATATATCGGTAAATATAAATTTTGAAAATAATCACCTAATAACTCATATATACAAAAACAAGAACTGTTATTACAAAATTATATCCACAGAAAACTTATATTTTCTAGTAAAGAAGAAAACTTTATATTTCTATAATGCAAACCAATTTGAACTCATATTAGCGGAGAATTCGAGTCGTGCGATCTTATTCGCATTCTAACGCCTTCAAATGGCGCCGCCGCAAAAATAACGCAGTGTATTGCATAAATGCACGCGCTAAGCTCGCTATCCTCAAGGATAATACTGCAGCGACCAGCAGATATCGTATTTGCATTTAAATTGACTACGTTCATACTATTTGCTGGAACTAAGTCAATAAAACCAACCGCTGGTATATGTAAGTAGAGGCCGTCGTGGCATAGAGGCACAGGCATATGGTAACAGGTTCGATTCCCTCACGGGGAAATGTTTTATTTACCAATTAGCAAGGCTTCAATTCGGCGGAAAGTGGCAATGAATGGGAATGACAATGATTGTAAAATAGAGACAAACTATTTAATTCAGTATTTAGCTATAACATCGTTATCATTCGATATGTAAATTAAAGACCAAACAATTCATTATTAATTATACTGATAAATGGATATTAAAAGTTGCCTTAAAATTATAAAGGTAAGTAGAGTTGTTACGAAGTCATATGAGATTGTTAAAAACGAAAAACACAAGGAGATGGGTTTACGTGACAAAATTGTATACTTTCGCTTTTCATACAAAAAAGATTTTCGTTTAAAAGTTTCAAAGTGTCATGTAAACTCTAGTTTATTCTGCTCTCTAAAACAAGTAAAACGAAATCTTCTATCGACTTCCAATGCATTGCTAACAAATTCTATTTTGCTGAATCGACGTTTGAAACGTTTACGAATTTAAAGTACGTAAATGTGCAAACCGATTTCCCTTGAAATATATACAATCTACGACTTTATACAGCTATAAGTAAAAACAGACCACACTTTTTATTTTATAGAGGAATTTGCAATTCTATGACGATTTTAATTGTCTAGACTCTAGAGCGTAAGAAGGAAGCCCATAAATGTTTTAAATATAACAGATACATTTAAAAAAATATATACGCTACCAATTCAAATATAAAACATTCGTATAATTAATTTTAACCGACTTCTGTAAGAAAGGTTATCAATTCGACTGTTTTTTTTTAACAATTATTTTTGTCCAGCCAAAAATATATTTTTGGTATACTGTAGTATAGTTATATTTAGTATATTTTTACTATACTGTAAGTTGAATCAAATGTAAAACACGAATCATAAACCACGTGAAACAATTTCTGGGTGGAGATAAGCGACGATGTCCTGAACCATTTCCTCTTCCGTGTATTGTCGCCTGCCCCAATTTTACTACACCGTTACTGCTAACAATTTAGTATTGACATATTTATTAGAACAATTTGTTTTGCTAGTAAACGAGCAATGAAGTGAAGCTCTAATATATTTCTGTGTAAATCTGAATCTGTTCTAAATTGAAAGTTTGTCACTAGAATGAACTAAACAATTCATGTTTCAATATAAACGTCGTTCCTCATCTATAATTATAATAAAATTCAAATTGAACAGAAATTTTCATATCTTTATATATATTTTCATATACTATACATATATTTTTTATTTCAAGTTCGGTGGTGGCTGTTCGATGATAATATTCATTTCGTTTCGTTTCCTTTAAGATTAAAAATTTTGATAATTATATTTAGTATCTATATTGAAGTTAAAATAAAATAAAAAGTACTTTCAAAGAACGTCATACAAGTAATAGAAACTAAAAATATATTTCGGTAGTTTTTATTTTCCTATCTGTCTGTTGTGTCCCAGCAATGGGAAAATAAAGTTTTACTCACGGTACTTTTCGTGATGAACAATTTTACTTTATAAGTAAATGTATAAAAATGTGTTATAATAATAAATATCAAATAAAATTTCCTATTTGAAATCTATCAACACGTAAACATTTTTTGAAGGTTTTTTTAAAATTGAAATAGCTCAAAAAAATTTAATAAACTCACAAGTCTGACGGAGACCATTAATATCAACGTATGAATATTTTACTCCATGTTTTTGATTGGATATTTTATTGGAAAGCATCAAAGTCAAAATCTGGAATGGAAAATATAGGTCAATATGTATTTGATTAAATTTATCGAACCTTAAATAAAACGAATACGTATTGCAGAGAACAGAGTTGTTTACTCTAACACAAACAAATACATTATTTATACATAAAATTTGCCCACGTTATTTATATATGGTTCCCAAAAATAAATATTCCAAACGGTACAATATAATTCCTTTTTAAAAGTTTCACTGAGATTCAGGAATTTACTTTGCTAAAAGTGTTAATTAAGAATTAAGAAATAAGTAAGAATTAAGAATTAAGTTTTAAAAATCAACTTCTGTACGAGCTTTTTCCTTTTCCTATAATTACAGGAACAGTTGTAGGCGTCGGGGTTGGTCTAACCCGGGACTGCTCGACATTAATGGTCGCTCAGTACTTCAAACGAAGACGCGAGCTGGTGGAGATCTTCATTGTAAGTGGCAGCGGTCTTGGTATAGCTGTAATGTCTACATTCATCAAAAGTGCAATCAGGTAAATATTATATTATTCAAAAGTATGATAAATAAATAAGTTATTACATAAATATTTAAGCTTAAAATTATTTATAATGTTCATTTCAGAGCCATCGGGTGGAGGCTCGGGTTACAAGCAGTCACAGGAGTAGTTTTTGTTACTTTCATACTTGGAACTTTTTATCGGTCCGCCTCGCTATACCATCCACAAAGACGTGCTATCCTACACCTTAAAAACCAGAATAAAATTAAGAGGAAAATGAAAGATAGAAACAAAGCGGATGACAGACAACCTTTTTTCGATTTTTCTACACTACGATCTAAAACTGTGAGGATCCTGCTGATGTCTACCGGTATATCGGCGTTTGGAATCAACACGCCAATATTTTATCTTGCTTATCATGCTGAAGAGGAAGGTAAATAGCGTCACTGTATTCATATAATCGACAATATCAATATCGTCGTGGGAGGCTGCGAACAAATAAACATTATAGCGACTCATCGATACTTTGATATTTCGATAGTTCAGTATTATATTAGCACAAAAGAATTTTCTTTTTATGATTCTTAAAATATATAAGTATAATATTTTTTGTATCTCTTAACTTTAAAAAAACGTAGTACTTTACTTTATATTCAGCTTTTTTTTTCAAAATGATTAGCTTTTAATTTTATTTTGATTAAAAATTAAATAAGTAAGTATAATATTAAAATAAATTATTGTGCAGTGTTTAAATTAAATATTTACTTTTCATATAGGATTAGGAGATACAGCAGAATTACTCCAAGCCTACCTAGGACTGGCCTGGGCAGTTGGTTGTGCAGCTTTCGGCTTGCTAGTTCGACAGAACTCTGCGGAGTGTCGCATAGCCCGGCAGTACCTCACCCAGGCTGCAGTGTTCGTGTGTGGACTGGCGACGATGGCTCTCACAGCTGTAGAGGGCTCTTATAGAGGCTACGTTATGTTCGCTTGGGTGTATGGTATGATTTAGTCATTTACAGTTTTTAAGAAATGCAGGCTAAAATGTACTTAGATTTTTAGCTTAGTGTTCGTGGAATTAGGTATAGGTAAAGATATTATAGATCAGTTTCATTAAGGTGTTATAATAATAATCAACTTTCTGCTGCAGAGAACCTAGTGTTAAAACACTCCGTTCTTCGTTAAGGTGTTTACTATCTAAAATTTATAGTCTACCTACATACATAGCGTAGATGATCAATATATAGATTGTATGGTTTTTTTAAAAAAAAAAGTTAAATAAAGCTTTTAAAAAATACGTTTTTTAAATTTTACAGGTATTTTCTGCGGCGGTTACCATTACTCACTAAAAATGTACACATACGAACGAGTGAGATCGCGCAACTTCGCTCGGACTTGGGGCTTCGTGCAGTGCTCGCAGGCCGTACCAATCGCTATAGGGGTGCCGCTATCTGGTAAATCTGAACAGTTCTCACAGTATTTTTTATCAAATCATAGGTTTAAAGTTTAATTACTTAATTTGGAAAATATAATTAATTAGTTGTGTAACATAAAATTAAAAGAACCACAAAGATGGAGATTAGTCCTGGTACAGGGACACAAATGAAAAAGCTGTATTTTTATGTTATCATTGCTTTACGCTGTATCTCGCATGTAGAAGGGTAGGCAGAGAGAACATAGTGTAAAGGCTCTCTATACCCCACTTTCCCCCAGGAACGTAATACTAAAGCGAAGAAATGAAAATAATGCATTAGTTAGAATCGAATCCATTAAAAAATACTTTGTATTTACATTACAAATATTGATTTAAAATAAATTTTAATTATAAATAATTACTAAACATTAAAATTATTTATAGGGTACATTAATGTGGGTTGCGGGGGCAAGGCGGGCTACTACTTCAGCTCGACGTGTTCTTTGATCGGCTCTCTATCTCTCTTCTGTATCGACCTCCACCGACGGAGCGTTGCGCACAAACACACCAAGTAAGCATTCATATATTATATTGTTACTATTGGGTTAAAAATATAAATTTTAACAGGTGAAATATTATATTTCTTTGGTATTATTAAAATGAATTTAAAACTAACAGTAGAATGACTCCTTAAAAGAGGAATGACTCATAAAAACGTGTAACTGATGGTATTTAAATTGTTTAAATAAATTATTTTTTTCAGAGAAAACGGCGGTACGATAGGCTGTGAGACAGGGAGTGTGTCTCGTCGTGATCGTGAACCTCGCACTGCTACCGGCGCCGCCACCGCATTAGGTAAAGTATTATCACTTTTTAATGCCTTTTCAGAAGCTGAAATACTTTTTTTTTAGGGAGTGTTAAGGCACTCCGTTTCCATTTTTCTACCAAATTACATGTACAGTTGAAAACATGAGATATTATATTTTTCTATCGGGAAAACCTTTTAATTAGATATAACCATTGATAACGTACTTATCTTATAATTAATACAACGCACAAAATAAAAATAGGAAAATATGTATTTATCTTAATAAATTCTAAGTTCTAGGAGCTGAATTAGTAGCACCAGGCCGAGCTGGACGAGATTTACTACTGGATAGCATCGGACCAGGCAGCCTTGGGTCACCACCTCCCAACCTCCCTCCGGAACTAACTTGCATCAGTGAGGAGGGAGGTCTAGACTTAGACTTAGATCTAGATATACCTGAACACTTGTTAGAGGAGCTGGACTGCGGTGGTGATTGTATCACTAGTTGTAATAAGGTATTAATATTACTTATATATTTGTTATGTAACTTAGAGAGTGAGAATGTGTAATAATGATGTGTACTGAAATTGAATATGTTAAAACATTAAAAAATATTTATATTAAAGTCATTTTCATCAAAATTTAAATTAGCCATTATATATACAATTTTACCTTCACGCCTTATCCCCTATACGAGTATAGTAGGGTAGGCAGAAAGAACATAATGCTAACCTTCGATTCCTTCTCAGCTTAAATTCGAGACAGAGTGTTAAGTCAGTGAGCCGTTGCGTGGTTTTGCCAGAGCTACGAAATGAAAATAGTTGAAATAATTCTTCTTCAATAATTTCCCCGAATGGGATCGAACCCACAACATCCGTCTTCATCTATCAATGAAACGTTTCTCACAGTGCCACGATGACGTTACTAGCGAATGATATTTGATAGAGTTTGGTTTATTTTAATACATTTTTTATATTAATAATAAACGTTAAATACTAATAATTTAAAACTATTTACAGGTTGAGAACTACTTAATGCTAAGTGAATACGAAAACAACCTAATTGCTGAGCTCCCGAACTTGAATGAACGTCGCGGACGACGTTGGTCCATCGTCGTTAACTCGAACTCGCCGCAACCCTCAACGATCCAAGATACCCAAAATACTAGTCCAGAACATAGAAACTCGATAAAATGGAAGAAAAAGTGCCATACAAATAACAGACTGATAACAGTGATCAATGAAGCGTCGTTATAAACAACTAGTGAAAATTTTTAAATGAAATTCTTTAAATATTATATTTAACCGCATATATTTAGAATTATACATTTTTGGAAACCCGACCTCTCGTTCCATTTCACCTATCCGTTGACCACTGACGACTGTAAAGTATTCAAAAGGTCGAACGAATAAACTAGTCTAAATTCTAAATATACTCGATTAATCCGATTAAAGAATTTCATTTAAAATGTTTAAAAATCGGGAAAATCAAAGATGTTATTAACTAGTGAAAATAAATTTGAGACAATAAATAGAAATAACCCGTAGTGTACCAATGATCTATTTAACCTCATAATTTATTTGTCGTGTGTGTATAGTAAGTAGCATTTGTGTATTAATCGATATTATTTATTAAATTATTATTAAAATTCTCAATGTTTACTTTTTTTATTTCACTTTACATTATGTCTATTTACACATTGATTTCACGAAGTACAGTAATAAAAATTATTTTAAATAATATAATTTCAGAATAATTTAGAATCATAATTTTAGCCGCACGCAATGTCTTGAAAATAGTATAGAATGCGGGGAACGGAGAGTCTAAACACTATTAGGTCCTCTGTCTACCCTCTCACATTCGTAATGCTGTATGAAACTAAAAGAATCTAATATGGCTATAGATTCCATATGAAGTAGTCAATTTATTAAATTATTTGCTCTGCTTTCATGAAGGGCACTCAAATGAAACACAAGTTACAAGAGGGTAATTAAATATATTGACCTTCTGTTACCTATACTTATAATAATAATAATTCGTAAAACTAGCGAATACAATACTGGACAAAAATATTTTAAAACATACATATATTATAATCTTTGTGGGGTAACAATATCTTCTAGGAATTGGGCAAAACAGCGCATCGCTTGCAAGAGAGCGGCTAGCAGTATGGATAGGGACAGACTCACCAGCTTTTGACTCTCAGATTTAACAATTTCGTTGTTATTAACAGGAACTAAACAATTGCTCGTATCACTAACAGTCGTATTGACATACGCATTTGTACCAACTTCGCACTCTATGGAATCACTATCACTGTCACTATCGTAAATATTTATCACAATGAAATTAGAATCTATCACATCATGTTGCTCCGTCAGGTTCGCATTAACATTAGAACAACTAGGAATTTCATTCCAACGCACAGCACTTTGATTATTATTTGTTAGGCACTTCTCATTATTGGCTATATTACTATCACTAACTTGCTTGTAAACATATCTCATGGATTCATCATTTTCTCCAGACGACATTCCGCTATCGTTATCTAATATACTTTTTAATGGAGAAATATGATTGGAACTGTTTTCATTATAACTAGATTTTGTTTTGCCAAAGCTTCCGTAGCTCGCGTGTACCGTGCCTTTGGGAGGCACGGCCTCGGGTCAGGAGATCTTGCCACAAGCGATGTTTCCAGTTATAACTATAGTATTCGATATAAGCTCCTGGTTCAATATACTGTCGACGTCGGCAAGTGACGCATTGTTCAAAGAACAAGCGTCGTCGAGTAATAATTCTGAACGCAAGCCCTGAAATGTAAAATACTATTAAAAAAAATTCAGAAACAAAACCTCAGTTTTTGGCTTTGGCTTTGAAATGGCTTTTTTGATCGAATACATGACCCTCCATTCGTGTAAGTATGTTCGTATAACAAAAATTATATCAAATTACATTAAAACTTAAATTGAAATGACTCATAAAGTGTCTATTGAAATAGACACTTTAATTTAAATTTAAACCTTTTAAGGTGATCTATAAAATATATAATTGTATATTGTGAGTGGACCATTCCAAAAGGCGCAGGTTCGAGTCCCGCTACATTAAAATTTTAATACGGTTCCTAAAACAATTATCTTTTCTCAATGTGAAATAACACTTTAAGAAATGTTAAAATAGATTGGAACGTTCTTGAAAAGCATTTAGAAAACCCAAACGCAATGCATTGCTTCGGCTCGTTGAACAATTGTTGCAATCATTACAGAATCATGTCGCTATCTCCCAATCTACTACTATAATAAAGACGTGCCGACTACCGTTACATAAAACTGTAAAAACTTTTTTACATCACACACTATAATCACAAATACTATTTATTCCATTGATCAATATAAAAGAAAAAATACCACGAACACACAGATGTTTCTACTTATTTTGTACAAATAAATAGAAATCATCTGTCTGCCAGTGATTGCGAAAAATCACAGTATGGCAATAATTGGTAGACTTTTCTGTAAATATTTCTAATAATAAAACACCTACAAAAACATTACAGGAATGTTATTATAAAAAGTTATCAAAAGTGCAATTTGACAAATGAAGGAATAAAATACCTCAGAAAAATATTCGTAATCCTTTTCAAATGACAATATGAATACACAGAATATTCCCGTAAGGATATAGCTACAAAGGGAACTGACGACGTGACACACATAAACGCCTCTCGAGCCATCTGAAAAAAAAAAGAAAATAACAATAAGTGAGCGTGACACAGCGAGACTGCGTGTGAATGGGTTCGATTCCTACTCGAGGGAATAGGTCATTTTGCGGTGGTAACAAAGCGCGGCGTTGAGTTCCGCCTCTCTAAAGGCATTGTTTCCAAACTTGGGTGGTACATAGGGAGCGGAATGTCTTAGCACAAGATTCTATCTTACTCTGCTATATGCGGGGTACAGTGTGAAATTAAAAAGAAACAATCATTGGTTTTTGTGATGACGTAACGTATTGACGTTATATTGCAAAATAAATGGGCAATTATGTTACAGTTTTTGTTATTCAACGCCTTGGTCTAGCTTTATAATAGTTATACTATACTAATGATCGTGCCTTGGTACCCTAGATTAAATAATATTTTATGAGCAAACTTGTGGTCGCCTTAAAATTTAAAATTTCTGTTTCCATTGGAATTTTGAGATTTTTTTTCTCAAATCGATCCCAGAGTAGAGAGCGGTTTATAAATGGCTATGGCCCGTGCTCCCCTACAATCACCAAGGGCATAACAAATTTCAGTGTCCTGTGCGTAGACCGCAGTAAGTTCATAATCGTAGTTTAGCAGTCATTCAGCAATAGAAGAGTTTTATATATACGCGTAAAAAGATATAATATAAAATAACATCGTTCCTAAAGTTCCTATAAATAATAATAATGTAATGTAATGATGCAAAAGGTATCCCATATAAATCACTAGTAATTATATAGCAAAGTAGCAGACAGACAAAAATAAATACTTATTATTATATAAGTTAAGTAACCGCAATCGTTGTGAAAGGAAAATTCTAAGAATATTACCTTCAGGCAAAAATGATGACACTGTGCCAAATATCGCCATTACAACTAGAATGGGGAAGCTCACGTTTGCAAGGCATTGCCTAAGTATCGTTAATCTTTTGTCATAGAATAGTGTGCAGATATATGTGGTTACGATGCACTGAAACAAAACGGAGAATTGCACACATTAAGTTAAGACACTACATGGTTACAATATAAATATGTTTTGTATGTAAATAAAAAATACAATAGAAAATTTATTCCGGAAAAAATATAAAGAGCAATAATATACTGTTTAATATTTATTCTTTACTAATAAATAATTTAATTAGTAAAAAAATCATTAAGATTAACTCTCTCTATCCCTCTCGGCCCACTCTACTATGTGGGATAAAGTATGGATTACGGTTATGCAGTATTTTATACGTGTCTTTCTCTCATCTGAACTTCGATAGGTAGGTACTTATTAATAATAGTTACCTGAACCCACATGTACAAAGTTCCAAACCCACATATAAATATATTTAGTGCTCGCAGGCATTGTTCGTCTACCTGAAAAAAAAATATTATAGTATAGTCTCAGAATAGGTAAATAAAGAGGGTTATCTTTCGCTTATATCCGGAGTTAAGAAGAAAACTAAAAAAATTGTAATAATAATAAAGGTTTTAAGTAAGTAGGTGCTTTATATTAAAATCTATCATTAAATATTAATTGCTATAATTTCAGAGTATGTATAACAGTAAAATTTCATTTAATTTACATTAAATAAACATAATTTTCAATTTAAACCCAATGTTCTAGTTCTCTTTATAAGTAACCGAAAAGAGAGGGCCGTTTCAAGGTGAAGTGTTACGCTCGAGTTGGTTTCATTTACTGACGCGCTTAATATAAGGCGGTATGAAATATGATTAGAAAATAAAAATATCAAAATAATATTATTTTGTAATTTAATTAAGCTTCAAAAAAAGATGTATCTAAAACAACTAAGAGCGAACAAAATCTTTATTTGAACAAAGAGACTGCAATAGCAATCTTTATTTTAATAAAGATCGCTATTGAAGTCTCAACAATTCAACACTTCAAACTTCTCAACACTTCAATAGCGATCTTTATGAAAATAAAGATTGCTATTGAAGTCTCTGCTGCTTTGTTTATAAATACCTAAATATATGTCATAAATATGCTAATTGCAAGATACACATAATTATTTTCTTGATTATTAGGTATACCTATAATTAATATGATTGAAAATTAATAAATAAAAAAAACAATTTTGTTCAATACAATACAAAGAACAACATATTGCAAGGAGAGCTTAGAGAAGTGCCTGAAATTAGCTCTCCCAAGTTTATCTTTAAGAATCACATTCGGAATATACAGTAACTAAAACCTCATCTCTCCTTCTCTATCTAAAGAAACTAAGTTATCATACTACTATCGCCTTTGTAATACATTTTAAATTTGAACAGGCCAAACAGGCCAAAATCAAATAAAAGATTATAGAGAACACCTTTTTTTTACATAAGTAATTACCTAAATATGCAATACTCACATTCATGCAACATGTTTTTTTTTACCATCTGATTGTTAATAATCATTAAAGTTGTTATTAATTATAGATTATAAAATTACAAGTAAAGTAAAGTGGTTAGTTGCAAAAGCTATACTTAACCATTAACCTAAATACCATAACAGATGTAAGAAGCAATGTGAAAGTATGAATCATTCAATATGTCACAATTTGCTACATATATTCTTTATTCAAGTAGACTATATATCCTGAGAGTTTTAATGTAATAAAGTAGTTCCATTTAATATTAAGTTAGATTTTAATATGAATGACTCACGCCAAAAGTTACGTAGATATGGAACAAGCATTTATGTCTTCCGTCTACCCCTTAATTGGTCATATCAATTACTGTAAGCTGTTGACGCCCTCGCCACGTCATGCCTTACAGCAGTTGTAAACTAAATTCCTACTAGGAAAGTGATTTTTTTTTCATTTGCTTCTTTTTTCATACCATTTAACACGCAATGTTTTGAAAATTGGTTGGGAAGTCGGAAATATTATTATAACATAGACTTTCATTATGTTACGTCTCCTCAGCATTACTTTAAAAAAAAATTGTACAACAATGATGATATAAATTTTCATGCTACAAGTTTTCTCTTTGAATAACAAATGAACTATATGACATAGAAAATATTTTTTTTAAAATATTTGAATATAAAATGAAAATGTATTTGGCAACAACAATAACATCATTCTTTTTTAAAAAAAATAAAAAACAATAACAAGTGCATTTAAACTAACTAAATATTTTATATAAATATTAAATAACTTGATTTGGTCAATCTTGAAATTTTTAATATTCAAAAGATAAATTTATATTTGTCTGATGTGTTGTCTGGATGCATCTGAACGGATTCGGAAGCCAGTGCTGTGTTATAACACATCAGTCTTTGTATTTTTAAGTGCTGATAGTCTTTAGCATAGCACTCATGCTTTTTAATAAGACATTGCATGCATTGCATGTTGAGTGGTGGATCCAACCCGGGCTTCTGCCTTGGTGCAAATTAATCTCCTCGAGTGGGAATGGAAACCACAACCATCGCCTTACAGTCACATTCTTATGCTTTTGTACCATAATGGCCTCTCATAACCTTAATCAGAATTAGATAACTATTGAAAAATATTGAAATTGCATGACTTAAAGCCGCAGCTGTGTTGACACAATATATTATTAAATTATTAAAAAGCATCAGAATACAACATATTATTGTTAAAGCTAATCATTATGTTCACTACACTTGTTATCATGCCGAACAAATATAAAATCATCAATTGTTTTCCCAAACAACAAGGTTAGCTGGTAGAGAATGTTTTCTTGTACCTTAAGCCTGTCTTTTGTACATATATTATTTATAAATGTGTGTAATAAAGAATAAATAAATAAACCTTAAAACAGCTAGCAAATCTTATGTTTACTATCCTTACCTTAAATAGAAACAAAAAGTAGTAGACAAGGAAACCCAATGACAAGAATGAAGCTGAGAAACAAGATATCCTATTGGCAAAGGAGGTCACATTAGGATTTTGAGTTAATGATCCTAGTATGTGAATTTGCTGGTATCTGTCATATATGATTTTGCCAGCTGAAAAAATTTTTGGTTAACACAAATACACATTATATTGTTAAAAATCATTTAAGAAGACAATGGATTATTCATAATTATATTAAAATATATTTTGTATATTCCATTCTCTCCTTGTCTAACAACATTTTTATTAGTATTCAAAGCTTGATAATATAATCCCAAATAAAAGGTTTAATAAATATCACGGTTATTTAAAATATAGTATCATATATATGTAGTTATTTATGTTATATTAGTCACACACACAGCATGACAAATACATGAATAAAACTAAGAGTTTTAGTGATATTCTTTCAATATTGTAAAGATATGAATATGAAACATGAAATGTTAATAAATATAAATAGCTTAATATTTTGTATTATGAAAGAAAACTGAATATTTGTTTTGTTAAATATTCCATTTGTTTCTCTTACCCAAAGCTCCACTCCCAATATACATAAAGGCCAAGCCGGTATCAAAAAAGTTTACTTCATGAACAATTTGAGAACAAAGGCTGAAAAAAAATATAAATGAAAATAAAAACAAAACAAACTTAATGTACTGTAAAAAGTGAAAGGAGAAAGTTATAGAGAGTAAAAGGTAATAATTTCAGACCACATACACTACCATAGGTTCATAAAATTAGTGTAATCTAATAATATTATTGTTTCAAATTAAGCAAAAACAAAAATAATATAATTTCTTTTAATGCGTTATATATGTACGTATAAATACATTATTGATTAATAAAAACAACTCACGACAAAATATAAGTTGATGATAATACAATAAGCGCACATTTAAAAATTATCATATTAAGCACAAATGAAACTTAGATTAACAAAATCCAATTACTGCAAAATGTACACACAACACAACCATTCAGACGTCAATATAATTCTGTCAGCATCTGTCAGTGTCATACTTTCAGTTTCAAGGTCCACAACTACAAGACCACAACTTTTTATATAGTGTTACATTATAACAATTTTGTTATGTATATAAAATATCAAGTCATATATTTATATGACTTGATATTTTATACAAAAAATATACATTTTATGTATTTATAAAATGTAAGTAAAATTTATACTGTATATGTAATTTTTTATACACTATTTCTCCACAAAATTAAAAAAATAATTAAATCAAATTTGATGCATAATTTAAAAGAATCCAGATTTCGGTGGAAAGTGGGGAATGGAGTGTCTTAATAATAAGTTCCCTCTGCTTACCCTGCTGTTTGCAGGATACAGCGTGAAGCTGTACGCATTAAAAAAACAAATCTTTCTGTGTTTATAAATTAATAATATCTTTTAAACATGTATATGGGTCATACACAAATCGCGACCTAAATGTGTACGAAA
>FAPY01055785.1:0-11024 GCA_900067975.1 Heliconius heurippa
CAAGAGCTGGCTATTGATGATGCTCTCCATGACTTTTGAGAGTAGGGACGTGATAGCATTAGGGCTGTAGTTAGATGGATCGGAACTGTCACCCTTTTTTCGATATCAGGTGGATAAGAGCGCTTCCATGAGTCTAAATGTTATAATGCTATAATATAACATCTAAATTATTATGAATCCATAATTTAAATGAAATTAGTTACTTTTTAATGTTTTTGAAAACCTTAAACAAGAAGATAGAGAGAGAGAATAATATTAAGGAAATACAATTATTCTTATTTATCTTAGATCAAAATGTCAATTTATAGTAGTATAAATATAAGAATAACTTTTTAAATATATTATTATTTATTTTTATTTCTTCACTCTGGTAACAAAACTCATCTTAAAAATTTGATGAGAAGTGGACAACAGACTGTCTTGACAACTACATTCTCTCTGTATCTCTATGTAAAAAAAAACAACAATTATTCAAAGTTTATGCACATTTTCAGCTCATACATTCAGACTTACCACAGCAAGTCTGTCCAAATTGTCCAGCTTCATTTTTATCTATAGAAGAATTGGAAGTTCACAAAAAGAAGCATGTTCGTATAAACCGCCCATTTGTATGCAACATATGCGAAAAAAAGTGAGTTTGTTTAGGTTTTATACAGGCTACTTATTTGTGTTTTATTATGAAGAACTACTCTGCTACTGCTTCTGCTAGATTTACTTGATATTTAAAAAACACATAAATATCAAATATATAACTTAGTATTTTATATTCGCCAGTTCAGAAATTTAAGGTATGTAGCTGTAAAAACAATCAAATTTTAACATCTATATTGAAAAGAGCAACTTTTGAGTTCTTACCAGCTCTTCCTGGTAGAACTGCCTTCCAAGCTGAGGGTAGCTCTACATCAAATGTGTAATGATGCCAAAGTGCTTGCGAAAAAGTATTTTAATAAAGAATATTATGAATTTGAATTTATATTAAATAGGATAAGAGATAACAAGAAATTTTATGATTTTCATATTAGTCTCTTTATCATACTCTTTTTGTTTAAATTTATCTTTTATTAATTAAATTATATGTTTACTTTAACAGGTTTCACGAAAAGTCAACTCTGCAAAGACATATAGATGTAGTACACAACAAAGTGGCCACATATTGCTGCGAGTATTGCCCCGAGCGTGAGTCGTAAATCTAAAAAAATACACAAAAAATAGCTATGAACGCAAATAATTTTACTAACAACGACAATATCTCATATAATTTTACTAAATTATATGTGGTATCTTATATATTTTTCGTTTATGACATTTTGTATTTAATATGTTTATGTTTTCAGGATTTGCATCGGTTTCCAAACTGGCGCGGCATGTGAGAACACACGCTGGTGAACGTCCTTATCCTTGCAAATTTTGTGACAAGAGCTTTGCTAAATCACATCATTATACAAGGTATTTTGACTTTGATATTATTATTAACATTTTATAGCTTTTAAATAAAACGGAACCGTTATAAGACCTCCAAGCATTCTTGTCAAGCAGCAATTGTATCAAATATCCAGATCTACTATCCCTATGGCATAGAAATAATAAAGCTTCTAAGTGAACTAAATGAAAAAATAAGAGGCATGATTTAATTATTAGTATAGTAAATATTAATATTCCGAATATAACATATTGTTTACTTGTATGAACACAACCTAATTAATACAATAAAAAAAAATGAATAAATTCCACAATTTCCAGACACTTACGCCAAACGCACAGAGACACCAACCGTTCCGTTCGCGGGCCGTTCGGCGAGGGCGAGCAGTATCGGTGCGACCAGTGCGAGGACACCTTTACTACCCAAGACGCCCTGATATACCACTCCGCCATCCACGCCACTCAAAACCTCACGTGTCCGCTGTGCCAGGAGAAGTTTGAGGATGTCGATGCGGTCACTGCTCATATCAAGTCGCATGTTAATGGTAATTTTTAAAAAGTATTAATGATGATGATAATCATTTGGTCATATATTTGGAATTTTTATTATTCACTTTGACTCTCTCTGAAAGAATAAATTAATTAAATATACTAACTATATATTCATAAACTTTTTGTAAAAGCAATGCGTGTTTATTTTACTAGGTACAGAATTTATGTGTGATTTCTGCGAGCTAGTCTTTACTTCAAAAGAAAAACTGGATACTCACCAAGCAACAATACACGAAGATGAAATGCAGAGTGTTAGTATTTTATATTTATCAGTTAAAAAATAGTATCAAAAAGAAGCAATTCAATGCGATTATTTATAAAATAAATTTCTTAATGCAAACTGCCTGCTGTAAACGCGGTAGGTGGGTTCGATTCCCACTCGGGGAAATGAAATATTTAATATTAACATTTTCCTCGCTCTGCTAACGAGGCAAAAGCTCGAGGTTGTGATGTAAAAAAACATTTCTTAGATAGTATATTTAAGACAATCATTTATTTTAAATGGTCTAAAAAAATTACATTACATTTTAAGCGTCTCTTGTGAAACTTACGCAGTTGACTAGCTCATTTGTGAACGAGATATCGATGTATAAAATATTATAATATTTCTAAACAGGAGACCACATGTATTGACGAGTCGTCTATAGAAATGGAGTGCGATGAAGATGAAGAAGACGATAATGCGATAAATGGTATGATTTCTGGTATATTTTGGAGAATATTTATTTTTAATAATATAATTGTTAAAACAAATGGAGTATAGGTGTTAATAATTATTTTTATATATTTACAGTAAAAGAAGAAGGCGATCACATGATAATTGAAATTAAAAAAGCAGATGAATTCTTGGTATGCATTTACATAGAATATTTTGGTAAATCTTACCAAAATGTAAGGAGCTAATTGCATCAATATATAATTAATTAAATGCTTATACATAAAAATAATGAGATTTATAATTTAATGTCTTTCTTAGAAAGATTGCTAATGTTTAAGAAATGGCTAATATGTTTTTTTTTCTTCAATAGATAAGTAACACAAAGGAAGATTCAGAAGACAAACCTGAAATTACAAATTCTGAAGGTACTAATTTTATTGTGTGATTTATAACACTTATATTGTAATAATTAAAACTTCAAAGACAATTAAAACAATCTTTAACTTTACAGAAAGCGAATCTGATACAGTTTTAACAGAATTAGCGACAGTAGAGCCTATATCGGTGGTGAAAAAACCAGTCAACATTGTAGAAGAAAAAGAACCACCATCATTAGCGCAACCGTCCTCGCAACCACTCCAACAACCATTACCGTCAACCTCATTATCTGCAATACCAACGTCATCATCGAAACCTGTAGTACAAAAAGAAAATGCGAAATCTGCAACCAAAGTTAATAATAGTCAGGTGAAGTAAAACTAGTTGTTTTATTACTCTAAATGGCTTTAGTGAGTTAATGTCATTAATAGTTTTTTATTTATACTTTACGTTAGTCATAATTATTATACGTTAGAAAAGAAACTACGTAATAAATATGTATAAAATCGTATTGAAGGTAAATATTTTCTATAACATGTAAACAACAATGTTAAATATAAACCTTATATTGTTTACTGTTTTTGAAAATATGTTAATGTTCTTACAATACAATTATACATTATTGATTTATTTTTTACAATTTTATTTTCATTGGAAGTATATAATTGATTATTAATATTTATTCTAAATATTTTTACAGAGTGCAAGTATACTTCGCAAAGCTGAAGAAGTAAAGCGCAAAGTAGTACTATCAACGGAGTCACTAGAAATAATACATACAAATGCAGGTAAAATTAAGTTATTCATTTTACATTCACGTGTGTGGTACTAACATATCATCCATATTACACAAAAAACCTATATTAGCTTAGGTCGTCGTGGCACGCGTAAGGTTGACATTGTAATGTCGATTTGATTTCCACTAAGGGCAAATGAAATATTTAATATTTTCATTTCCTCGCTCTGATAACGAGGCAAAAGGACATTAAGTCCCGCAAGTCACTCAAGACGCAATGTCTCCAGTATTCGGCGGTAAATGGGGAACGAAAGTCTTAGTGGTAATGGTGTATCTGTATCGTAACGCTAGGTTCCCTTTGCCTACTAGCTATTTGCAGGATACAGCGTGAGGCTAAAAAGGAATTAAGAAAGTTTTATAGGTTCAGCAAAAGTTATTTAATAATTTCTATTGCTAGAAAAATATAATAATATGGATTTCGATGCCGACGTGGCGCAGTAGGACAACGACTTAATGCGCCACGCCTTAGAACTGAAAACGTAGTATTACGTTAAGTTAAGTAGTAATACGTATAGTTTTTATCATCCTAAAAAATGTTTTAACACTGCTTTTATACTTTTTTTATTAGTTATTGAAAAGAAGAAAGTCGCAGAGGAGAAGCCAGTCGCCAAAGTAGAAACATCGAACAGTGGTGCTAGTGACAAATCTCTGCGTCTACTAGAGAAGGAGCTACAGGATCTCAAAAGAGTTAGATTTTATATTCGTCAAAATTTCCTTACATATCTATCTAGTATATCATAAAAATGCGTCTTCCACAAATTCTATTCAAACACTCCCAGTGTATGATTATAAACGCGATGGTTATGGGTTCAACTTCCACTCTAAGAAATTATTAATTTTTATATTTTCATTTCTTCATCATGGTAACAAAATAAACCATAGCGTTGAGTTCTGCCACTCAATATGCGATGTTTCGAAAATCAAGGAGAACCTTGCTATATTCAGGATACCGGCGAAGCTAAAAAAGCTTTTTTAAATAATCATAACTTTATTTATTAAAAATATCCGTTATTTCCAGACAAACAGCCGCACTGAAGTAATTAAGACACCAATAAAAATGGTTGATACAGTTAGAAATAAGCGCCTGCAGCTTCACACATCCACGCCGAAAATAAAGTATGTCAAAAATTTAGTATTTTTTTTCACTTTAATAAAAGTAATAAGATATTAATTATACAATACATTTTTGTACAGAACTGTAGAAGAAAGAAAATTACCAGTCATAAACAAATCACCAGCGTTAGAAAAGAAAATAGAAAAACGTATTATTACCAAAGAAAATAAAGAACCAAAAGAAGTCAAGGAAGTTAAGAGCAGTAACATTAGTATTAAAGAAGATAAGGAAAAAGAGAAAGAAACACCTAAGGTAATAAACAATAACAATCTCATTATCTTTCAATGATATATAGCTTTATTAAATTATACATTTTTTTATCTGCTGCTGCTCAAGCTGTATCCCACGTACAGCAATCCTGGAGACTCGGCAGAAGGAAAATAGAGTCAATCTGTTCCTTTTTTATCTGTACTTTCCGCAAAATTCTTGATGTGTGTTTAATGACGGAACTTAACGAGGCGTTTTGTTTTTCTACTAAAACGAGGAAATAAAAACTCTACATATACGAACATATATTTATGAATAATTATAAAAATCATTTACTTTGAAATTTTAATAATTACATGGAAGAAACTGTATTTATAAACATTAATAATATATAGTTCTTAGTATGTTAATAAAAAATAATCATAATCAAAATTCTTTACGACAAAATAATTTTATAATTTACAGAGTGTAATCAAGAATGGTTCAGGCAGCGATAAGAGCACCTCCGAAGAAATCGTACGCCGATCAACGCGGCCATCTAAAATAAAGAACTACGCTAAAATGATACGAGACCGCTCACAGATGGACTCCGAGGAAGAAACTACTAGCGAGGATGATGATGAATATACAGAATTTGATAGAAGTCTAGAAGTGAGAATCTTTATCTTATCTTTGTTATTTTTATATTTTTTCACGTTGTATCTCGCATATAAGTGCGTAAGCGGGGCCTAATAAGAATAGAAGCCTAATGTTCAAACACTCTGTACGCTTCTTTCCGCCAAATTTTCATAGCATTTTCGTGCTGAGTGGCGGACTCAACGCGATAGATACAAATCAAACTAATAAAAACCCATTTTGGTGTATTTAGACTCGTACGAAAAGTCGTCGCATGAGTCAAACCAAAGTTCAACCAGTAAAATCGCCCGTGGCCACGCCCTCACCGACGACGCCCGCGCCCCGCAAGCGAGGACGCCCGAGGAAAGAACCGCCTAAGGAAGTGTAAGTTGTTTTATTTTTTAACTTTACCCTTATTGCCACATAGCAATACCTTACTATGTGAAATAAATAAATAATAAACCTGTCATGGATCTATTATTTTAAGTGGAACTCTTGAACACGTAGGCTTTCCAAAGAAAATACTACCTGCTATTTTATATAGACCAGTAAATGTTTTGAAAACTGTATATTAAATATTTTAAAAAATATGGTTATTTGGATGAAAAGATATTAATATTTACTTTTTACCACAGGCCCACAAAAATTAGGAAAGAAGATAATGAGGAAGCACAGAAAGAAAAGACCAAGAGCACATTTCAAGATTCAAGCGCATTAGAAAAGGTGAGATTAGATCATAAATGCCTAATATCATTAGGCAATCTAATGTTAATTAATATTAATTTTTTAAATAAATTTATTAGTAATATATATTTTATATTAATATAAAATATAAATTCCCTACAGAATACTAGTAAATCTGCTTCTGAGGAAAAACACACTACACCGGATGTTCTTGTCTCTCCAACTGGGCAAACATTGAAGAAGGTTAGTTGTAAATAAAATATAGCCATATTAAATTTCCCATTAAAATGTAAGCTCTAAATGACATATAAAAATTATGGCTATAGAAAATTTCGAAAATAGATGTCTAAGGGGCTATGCATAAATTATGTCACACAACTATATTTTCAAAACTATATTTATAATACTTTATCTATATATTTATAATACCCTAAAAGAAAAGTTGTTTCTTAGGAAAACTATGAAACAAGATTCTATGTTATCACTTAAATAGGTGAATATGCCTGAAAAAATGGAGATAACTAATTTTACCTCAAATTCGAAATTAAGACAGTTCAATTTCGAGGTGAATTTAGTGGAGAATATAGTGTTAAAATTTTCTTTCTTATTATTGTACATATAAAAAAATCTTTTTCAGGTACCCATTAAAGCTCTCCCACCAGGAGTGAAACCTTTGCCTTTGCCAATGAATGCTAGACGTAAGTAATAAGATATACTAAACATTTATTACAATATTTAAAATTAATCTATATATTGTCTAAATGTTAATTCTATTTACAATAATAACATTGAACATATTTGTCATATAATTACAGCACTCGGCACAGCAGAATTATGTGAAATGCAAATCGGCAAGAAGATGGTAAAAGTTCAAAAGATAGTGATGACCAAAGCTGAGGTTGAAGCCATGGCTAAAAAGGGCCTCGTGGAAATGAAGGTAAAATATGAATAGTTTAATCTCATCCAAAACAAGTATTTTTGATCATTGTTTATTAAAAATGCATTAAAAGAGAAGAAATTATTATTATTTAGATTAAAGAAGAGTTGTTACAACTAAACACTACACTCTATACTAAAGTCAAAACAGAATAAAAATCATATAAGTTTTATATATGCATTTGCTTCTATTCTATAGTTTAGATTTCCTATTTTTTATTGTTTTTTTTACTTCGTACTGTATCCCGAACCTGGAACCTATGTTTAGAACTCTTCCGTCGAATTCTTGCGTGTTAAGTGGCGGAATCAATGTCGTGTTCTAATTTGTTACCAGTGTGAAAAAATTAAAATATTAAATATTTCATTTCCATTTTCGCATTCTTGTGCCTCTATTTTAATATTGAATTATATTGTTATAACTATTAATAAAAATGTTCTCTTTTTCAGGATGGAACTATGGTTTTGAAACAAGGTATAAAGCTTCCGACGGCCGACCCGTTGGCAATTAAATCATCTTTGGTCGCACCAGGTAGTTAACAGTTAAATTTGTAATTTGAAAATAGTAACAATAAGGATTTTTACTATTCCATATTTACTTCGCACATATTTATTTCGCATGTTTCCTCTGCCTATCCTGAACTGCGTATATAGCAGGCAGAGAGTTGTTTTATTTTTACATTAAGGTTAAAATAACAATGCTTATACGCCATAAAACGTGCACCCTTTTTAGAATCTTTACATAAAATTGACTCGTGGACTTTTTATTCTAGATCTAACAAAGGAATCTCCTAGTAAAAAAGAACAAGCTGCACCCTCAAGATGTGATTTTGGTGAAGAGTCACAATGAAGATATGAAACTAATATTTAAATGAAATTATTTTACTTTCTGTAAGCATTGTTATTATATTTTTTTTTTATTTAGGTGCGTTTAAGAGCTGTAAAATCTTCTGCTCTTCTCCTAAATGTAATGTGGTAAAAATATTTTTACCTTATAATTTTTGGGGTAGTTGTGGGTTCGATCCCTACTCGAGGAAACGAAATATTTACTTAAATTTATGTTTCCGTTTCGATCGTATTATCGAGCCATAAACGCAATCCTGGAGGTATTGCGTGTTGAGTGGCGGAAAGTGAGGAACGGAGTGTCTTTAACACTATGTTCTCTCTGCCTACCCTGCTGTGTGCGAAATACAGCGTGAAGCTTATTTTTGATTTATGTATATTACGTTTATAGTTTAGCGTATGAAATACCTAATAAGTTATAACACAAAATTAAGTGTATAAGTTTTTTATATTATTATTATTTTCTTTAGTTGGTAATCTTAAAGTAAACTAAATTCGATACGTATATTAAAATATATAGATTTAAGTCACCTTTACACATATAAAACATATTGTATATTTTTGTTTTGAAAAAAATAGATGTATTAAATAAAAAAAATAAACAACACTTTGGCTTTTATTTTGACATATTTTTTCAATCTACACCTGCCTGATATGACGTAAACAGTTACGTAGCTAGGGTATTTGCTGCCTGGTGCGGCTTAGGACTTGATGACCTCTAAAAAAAACAGATTCAACGTGTCTTCTTCTTCAACTTCTCTCACGTAGATCAAGTGTCAGACATTAAAATGTGACATTGGCTGCCTTTAAAAAAAATTAATCGTCGACTTTGATGCCCCTTTCCTTTTGATGCCCGGTGCGACCGCACCGCCCTAGCTACGCCACTGGACGTAAGCTACGGAAATTAAGGTAAAAGGAGTATGTGATAACGTATTTGTTTGGATACATATCCAAAAGGAGACGTCAGATCACATGTGTTTGTACAATGACATAAAAGTCAAAGTCAAATAATTTTATTCAATATAATTTCGACCCCACTCAAGGAAACGAAATATTTAATTTTTATTTCTTCAGTCTGGTATCGCGACAAAGCGCGGCGTTGGCTGCCGCCACTCAACACGCAATGCCTCCAGAATAATTTAAGTCTAATCATTAAAGAAGATTGGTTTACAATAAAAATGTAACCAATATAATTATGGAATTTTAAGTTTATTTAAATATTAATTTAAATGTATGCAGTGAATGATCATTTGGAAACTTGAATTTCTGAGCTGAGAGCTTGATGAATCATCATCATGATTTGAAAGGAACCAGAAAGATTTTTAAATATTATCTTTTTAATGTAAATATTACTTTTATTCAAATAAACAGTAGATATCTCAATTATAATATTAACATTGCAATTACGATGCCGATTTTAAAACAGATATTTAAGAATAGTAAATAATCGATTTTTTTTAGAATTTAAAGAGAAACAAAGATGCACATAAACTAGATTTCGTGCAATATATAACCACTATTCAACACTAGATGGCGCTATAATCGCTTTGTTGCCTTAAAATTTACAATAGATGTCGCTAAAAGAGTTTCCCGCTAACGGACATTGTCATAATTTACACGCTGAGGCGGCTTGTTCAAATTATACACAGAATAATCAAACGACAACAAAAGCGCGCAACAGTCGGGTGTGAGTGAAAACTCCTAATTTTTTATAATTGAAAATTAATTATTCGAAAATCGTGCTACTAGTGTAATTTCTTATATTTTTTAAATCTGAAGTATTGAATCACTACGTAAGTTTTTTTTTTCATAAATGCCATTTTTTTTAATTATATACCTATATATTGCCTTTCCTAATTTATGTGTTGCTCTATCCTTTATATAATTAAATATTAGTATCTTAGCAATTATTTTCTTTTCTTTGATGATTATTTATTAAGTATAAAATTTCAATTCGTAAATAACTTCTAAAAAAATACCCTTTTATTATATTTTACGCTAATATTAATTTACTCCGTTACATACGTGTAATTTAGATATGATAATGATAACTTTTGAAAATATTGTAATACGCAGGATGCTCAAGTTAATTTTGTCTAAATGTGATATGTTAAGTATTTTGTTAAAATATTTAACGTATCTTAAAAATGAAAACTTAATTTATTGTTGTCTTAATAAACATTAATTCAGCCTTTCATCGGGGTCATAGAGATTTACTGAAGCAATTGATAATAATCGATAAGATAAGATAACATTTTCTATCATAGTTTTCTTTACACTTAACACAGTTTTAAACAATTGAATATTAATTGAAACACGCTGATCTAATTTTATAGGCTCCACTTATAATTATTAGAAAATTAAAGAAAATGAAATAACAAAATGGAAATTCTGTAGATTTAATAACTCTATAGAAGCAATCGTGAAAAAATTCTATATAAATAAAAAAATACAGACAGTATTCCTAGTTTTAAGTCGTATGTTAAATAACATTGTGAGGTAAAAATAAGTAAAGCACACAAAACATGTAATGTCAACTTAGGATCATGTTGACTGGAAATTTTACATAAATGTGCTAATTATTATACGGAAGTATTATATGAGTCTGTGATTTAAATTAAATTATATCAAGTTTAAAAAAACTTTGACAAATTACCACCTTTACTACTGTAAATAAGACGGTTGTGAGTTTAATTCCCACTCGGAGAAACCCTCGGAAAACTACTCGGTAGGTAATATTTTCATTTCTTGTTGCAATTTCAATCTCAATAAAATAGTCGGAAAGTGGGGAACGGAGTATCGGAACACTAGGTTCCCTTTGCCTA